>JAPXFY010000130.1:12500-17500 GCA_030674185.1 Monoplex corrugatus | reverse complement strand
CCAGCTTCGTGCAGAAAGGGTGAGGGAGTCAAAGGGTTAAGTTATTTGCTGTTAGTGGAAAGGGTGCGGGAGTCGAAGGGTTAACGTAATCAGTCTTTGTCTTGAACAAAGTCACGTCCTAGTCCAGTTCTAACGACGAATACAAAAGCCTACGCCTATGCCCAAGCCAGGCGTACCTTTAGCGTGGATCAGCATACAGTCAATGTCGGTACCCATGACGTAGGCCCCGTAGTGAGCGGCTGCCACCAGCAGACTGCCCGTGCCCACGAAGGGATCGAACACAAGCTGGTTGTGTTCCATGCGACCCATGTTGGCTATGATGAGTGAGAGGGCGGCGTCCATGCTTGTGTTTCTGCCAAAATACCACTGTAAGAGCACTACTGTCAGACGACTTTCTTACCGTTACTTATTCCTTGTTTAACCCTTTGACTCCTGCATCCTCTCCATCAGCATCCTGCTTTGTCAACCATGCTATCAAAGCAAATACTTAACCCATAACAATACCTCAACATGAAAAAAAAGGAAAAGAAAATTATTTATCCATATCAATGCATTCGCGCACATAATCAAAGAAGATGCCCCAGGCGTTGACCACTCCGTCCAATTTATTGCACAGAGGATTTAAAAAACATACCTGAATACAATTTTAAACATAACCAGGGACACTAAAGCATTTATAAAAACGGGCCTAAATGACCTGAAACTGCTTCCGCATATCTCATTTCCATAGAGCCAACAATGCATTTAATACATTACCCAATTATCAATCGTAAAGAATAAGTATGTAAGACTGTATCAAACACATACAGGTGAATTGACCAGCGAGACAGAAAATGATAGGAAGAAATGACAGACAGCAAAGGAACAAGGCAGAAACAAAGAGCATGACAGAAAAGAGGAAATTTCCAGCACAGAGTGTCCAGAAGGTGGGGATACTATTTACACTGAATGAGCCCCCAGCATCCCCACAGGGCATCTCACTCAGATGGGGAGGAAAGAGGGGAAACAAAAACGTGCTGAACACATATCTTTTTGTCCTGCAGTGATTTCCCCTTTTACACACCCACCCCTTCGTCCCAATCCCGTCCTGTCTCTCCCTTCCAAATATGCATGTGCTTTGTACCCTTAAGTTTTTGCCATTGTGAGCAAATGTTTCAGATAATAATGAGAGCTGCTGCTTTGATTTCATATAAAGATTTATCGCCTTTTCATTGTGAGTATGATTAATATTTCATGTTGAACAGAAAGCATAGTTTCCAATGGAGTTGTATTACGTACCAATGCCTGTTTGGATGCTTATGCTGCATGTATACATAATCGTGTATGTGTGTGTGTGTGTGTGTGTGTGTGTGTGTGTGTGTGTGTGTGTGTGTGTGTGTGTGTGTGTGTGTGTGTGTGTGAGAGAGTGTGTGTGTGTGTGTGTGCGTGTATGTGTGTGTGCATGTGTATGTATGTGTGTGTGTGTGTGAGTGTGTGTGTGTGCGTGTGTGCGTGTATGTGTGTGTGCATGTGTATGTGTGTGCGCAAATAAAACTGGCGTATTTTGTCTCTCTGCCCGTCAGCTATCTGTAACACACATGCGCACACACACACACACACACACACACACACACACACACACACACACACACACACACACACACAAACACACACACACACACACACACACAAACACACACACACACAAACACACACACACACACAAACACACACAAACACACACACACACACACAAACACACACACACACACAAACACACACAAACACACCTTTATGTGTTTGATAAAGTTTTACATACTTTTTCGTAGGATTGATAATTGAGTACATGTATTAAGTGCAGTTTTGGCTCCAGGGAGGTGAAATATGTGGAAACAATTTTAGATAATTTATGCATGTTTATAGATATGTTTTGGTGTCCTTAGGTATGCTTATATTTGTTTTCAGGTGGGTTTTTTCAATCCCCTGTGCGATAAATTGGACGGAGTGGTCAACGCCAGGGTCATGTCCTTAGATTATGTGCACGAATGCATTTATATGTGTACTTAATCTTCTTTTCTTTTTTCTGTTGAAGTTTTGTATGTTTTGAAGCGGTTATAGCTCTGATATGGCGCATTGCAGTCGGCTGGGCTTTAAACAATAACAATAGCAATTGATGGATTGAACACCTGTTAATACTGATAATCCAGGCTTATGCCTGCACCAGCCGACTGTTCAGTCCAGGGGACGCTACTGCGCTTGGAAAAGTTCAGCTAATTAGCACATTTAACTCCCTTGCCTTCCTCGTGTGTGTTTCCTTCGTGTAAGGGCAGAGTGGCCGTAGTACATGTAGTAGTTTACCACCACTGCTACTTGTACAACTGCTGCTTTTGTTGCTTCTGTCACCACTAGTACTGCTGCTTCTGTTGCTGCTACTAATAATACAAATAATTAATATTAATACTTACAATATTTATATAGCACAAAATCTTAATAGAAATCAAATCTAAGCGCTGAACATACACATACGCATGCATGCAAACACACGCGCACACACACACACACACACACACACACACACACACACACACACATGGCTATAAATAGGGAAAAAGAAGAAAAGCAATGGAAAATTATAGAGAACATATTATATACAATTATATATTACAATGTGATTCCACACCAAGTGGAGACAGGCTGCAGAGGGGGTTGACTGAGGTCAGGAGTTTATGCAGAGGAGAAAAGGTGAGTTTTGAGAGCGGACTTGAAGGAGACAAAAGTAGGTTGCTGACGGACTGAGAGAGGAAGTTTGTTCCAGGAGAGTGGACCAGAAACAGAGAAGGCTTGTGGACCATAGGTATTGAGCTTAGTGCGTGGAAAGCGAAAAGTCAGAGGATCGGAGGCAGAGCGGAGGGTACGTGAGGGAACATATATCTCAAGTAAGCTTGACAGGTAATCGGGGGCTGCGTTATTGAGGCTTTTGTAGCAGATGGAGTATAGTTTGTACTGTATGCGCTTTGACACAGGGAGCCAGTGAAGTTGTGCCAGGAGAGGAGATATGTGGTCAGCTTTTTTTCTTTTTGAGTACAAGGCGTGCAGCATTGTTTTGAATGCGCTGTAGGATGTGAATGGTGGAGACAGGAAGACCAGACAGGAGTGAACTGCATCTTCTACTACAACTACTACTACTGCTTCTATTACTACTGCTAGCACTACTACTTCTACTACTACTACTACCACTACTGCAAGACCCGGGCATCCCCACAGGGGAAACAAGATCACTGATTAATGAAAATGAAACTTTTGTGAAAGGCTGAAAGCTTATGATTTGCAGATGCACTGAACTGAAATGAGATTTCTTTTTTAATGGTTTTGAATGGTAAGGTCAGGAACCAGTATATAAATGTGTTGGAACTTCAAAGTAGTTTTGGTCTTTGTCTTGAAAAAATAAAAATTCTTGAAAAACAAAATAAAAACAAAAACAAAAACAAAACGAGAACAGAAAAATCCCAAACAAACAACAGCAGTCAGATAATCAAACCATTCTGACAGTCTCTGTTTTCGTACAAACAGTAAATCCAGATTTTGTACTTCTCAAGGTCACGGTGACCTTGACTAAGCTTCAGAAAACAAAGAATTTCATGTGAAGTGAGAACATTGGTTGTCTATTGAAACTCTGCAAATAGAATTAAAATATTGTCAGAAGTTCTTAATAAAGTGTGTTTCCCACAATTTAATGAGAAACCATTGATTTCAGACATCATTATCATGTGCCCTCAGAAATAGCCAGCAGAGTCGGCCAAGCCAAAACAGCATTCAAGAAGATGAAAAGCGTTCTTATCAACAAATGCGTATCAATTAACATCAGGAAGAAAGTTCTTCAATGTTGTATAGAACCGATAATGTTAAATGGCTGAAAGGCGTGGACAGTCAACAAGCAAAGCCAGAACAAGATTGAGGCAGCCGATATGTGGTTTCTAAGAAGAATCTTGAGAGTTCCTTGGACAGCAAAGAAAACAAACGAGACAGTCTTGATGGAGGCAGGCACAACAAGATCATTCATAAGGAAGATTAGGAAATGACAGGCAACATTTATGGGGCCATTTTATGAGGAAAGGAGAATTGGAGCACCTGGTCACAACAGGAAAGGTGGAGGGAAAGAGAGCACCAGGTAGACCCATGGAAAAATATTGGATGGATTTGCAGAATGGTTGAAGACAGAGAGGGTGGAAGATGTGCTTGCAGCATCAAAGGATAGAAGCTTATGGAAGGCCATGATCACCAACGCCATGCTGCAAGGCACATGATGATGATGATGATGATGATGTGCCCTGTCATGTGGCACTGGTGATCATGGCCCTCATTGTTGCTGCAAATACATCTCCCACTCTTTCTGTCCTCAGCCACTCTGCAAGAGAGCACCAGGTAGACCCAGTGAGAAAATATTGGACAGACTTGCAGAGTGGTTGAGGGCAGAGAGGGTGGGAGATGTACTTGCAGCGACAAGGGACAGATTCTCATGGAAGGCCTAGGCCGCCAACGCCATGTGGCAGGGCACATGATAATGGTGATTTATGATGAGCCTCATTTTTCAGAGAAGAAGAGTGGCAGAATAGTTCAGACATTCGCCTGCCAGTAACTAAACTCGAGGTTCCAGGGTTCGCTCCCTGTAGAGGCCTCGACTTTTCTCCTCAGTTTGACCAGAAAATCGAACTGAACGTCTAGTCTTTCGGAAGGGACGAAAAACGAGTCGGACCCATGTGCCTTCTGGCTGAGCATTCTAAAGTTCCCACAGCAGTTAAAAATCGTGAAGAGCAGAGCATTGCTTGGCTGCTTTGGTATAAGACATTGGAGAGATAGGTTGATTTCCCAGGTCCCACCCCTTGAAGACTAATTAGCCTTCTTGCCTTTCTGAAGTCTTGGTAAAAAAAAAAGTGAATATGAATATGAATTTGAATCGAGGGAGAGGGGATGGGCTCCACCGTCATGGTGCTGGCCCCAGGAAAAGTTGAGGTCTCGGTCAC
>JAPXFY010000130.1:0-7500 GCA_030674185.1 Monoplex corrugatus | reverse complement strand
CACACATACAGCCCTGAGCAATCTGTTAAAGCCTGATCGTTCAAATGTTATGATTGCTTTTCTATTGTACTATAATTTTTTTAATGTTAATTAATATGTTAAACTGTCTTTATGATTTCGTAGAATCTTCCACCTACAGACATCTAAGATATAGACTGCGCGTGCCTGCCTGCGAGTGGCCCCATAGCGCCACCATTTACCGAGGACCGGTCTGCTCGCTCTCGGCAGCTGGGCGTAGTACAATTTAGTAATGATCGACGTGTTAATTTGACTGAAAAACGTGTTTCACTGTTAAAAAAAAAATCGGGAACAGCTACCAGTACTGTTTAGCAGAAGGTCATAGCTAAGGGACAGAGTCTGTTTAGTTGGTGTAGCTTTACACTTGATGCTTTGACTGATAACGGAATGAAGTGACCCCCCTGACCAAGAAATTACAATGCCATGTGTTAGGTCTGCACTAGGTAGGCCCCTACCAGGCGTGGGAATTCACGAGTTATTATAAACTTTACCATCTAAATAGACTGCTCTCTCTTCTCTCTCTCTCTCTCTCTCTCTCTCTCTCTCTCTCTCTCTCTCTCTCTCTCTCTCTCACACACACACACACACACACACACACACACATACACACACACACACACACACTCACTCTCTCTCTCTCTCTCTCTCTCTCTCTCTCTCTCTCTCTCGCTGTGTGTGTGTGTGTTTGTGTGTGTGAAAGAGAGAGAGAGAGAGGTGTCAAAGGTTACTTTAGACTTCAGTGCAGCACAGTACCGTTACCACTGGGACGTGAGCATGAGTCTGGCATTGTTCTTGTCGTAGCAAATTGATCACTGGAAAGTACGCACGTAAAAC
This sequence comes from Monoplex corrugatus, assembly GCA_030674185.1. Lineage (NCBI taxonomy): Eukaryota > Metazoa > Mollusca > Gastropoda > Littorinimorpha > Ranellidae > Monoplex > Monoplex corrugatus. The sequence goes on along the minus strand of JAPXFY010000130.1, from coordinate 6,648 downwards.
GATGAGCAAACTGATTCTTTTTATGCATCAGTAAGCCCTGCGTTCAGAGCGTTAGCTAGGTCTGTTTTCAGCATGTGTAACAGTCAAACACAATTTGCATTTATGTTAGATTTTCTTAAAGGCCCCTACTGCACACACATTGAAACATTCTTCAGCTTGTTTGGTAGTGGGGTGGAGGTTTCCTGTTATAAGCAATGGTTTAGTGTGATCTTTTCTGTATGTATTTCACATCATGAGCAAGACGGTGAGTGAGAGAGAGAGAGAGGGGGGGGGGAGAGATTTGCAGAAGCATTATGACTTTATGAAGACTGTGAATATGGGTTTGATGATAGACTAAAAAAGCTCTCTGTGTTGTTCCACCACATAAAATGATGACAAACCAGTAAACTAAATATGCCTATGTACATATCACTCTCTCTCTCTCTCTCTCTCTCTCTCTCTCTCTCTCTCTCTCTCTCTCTCTCTCTTCTCTCCTCTCTCTCTCTCTCTCTCTCTCTCTCTCTCTACTCTCTCTCTCATGTGAATATTTGTCGTTTATGGAAACATCACAGAAAGACAAAGTGCAATTCTTGTTGTGTTGTCCAGCTTTAAGAAATTTCAGAATAAACTACTGAAGAGAAAAACATCTTCAGCCAAAATATTACATTAATCCATACAGTTTTTACAGTGTCAGACTGAATTTACTCATGTCGTAGAGTATGGCGTCTACTGTTTGTAATCTGGCCATATACACCTAAATAGGACTGATCAGAATACATAGCATAAATGTGTTACATGTTTAATGTTGATGCTTCCTGCGGTCAATTTCTTTGATCTGATTTGTTATGATTGTCAGAGTATTTCCTTTATGGATCAGGACGCTTTCCCCCATTTTTCTTTGTTCATTTACATTTGATGTTTAAGTCCATGTTCCCCCTTAAGTAAAACACTTTGATCTTTTTCAGACTAAATATCATACTATGTGAATCGTGAATCTCTGTGTTTGTCCTGTGTGGGTGTGTGTGTGTGTGTGTGTGTGTGTGTGTGTGTGTGTGTGTGTGTGTGGTGTGTGTGTGTGTGTGTGTGTGTGTGTGTGTGTGTGTGTGTGCGTGTGTGTGTGTGTGCATGTGTGCGTGCGTGTGTGTGCGCGTGCCTGTGCGTATGGTGTGTGTGTGTGTATACGGAAGAGAGAGCCGAAATTTACACCACACACACACATGCACAAACACACACACATACGCATGCACTCGCGCGCACGCACAAACACACATACGCACACACACTCACCACACGCACGCTAATAATGGGTCAACAGAGATTTCTTTGAAAAAAATATTTAAACGGTACAGCCTGGCTTTCCCCTCTGTCCGTCACTCATTTACACAGAGTAAACAACAGACTGCTGAGCGCTGGTAGGTCCCAAAATGGCGGCCACTGTCAGCTCGGCCTGGAGTTTTCTGTGTGATGGTGTAGCAGGGAGTGATGACGTGTGTGTGTGTGGTGCCGATACGTGTTGTTAACTAGTTTTTTTCTCTCTCTTCTCTCTGTCTGTCTCTCTCCCCCCTCTCTCTGTGTTTTGGAGGGTCCCCTTCCTCTCTCCCCTTCTGTGGAGGGAGGAAGGGGGAGGGGGCGATGTCTTTGTTGTGTGTTGTGTTGCAGGCTTTTGTGTGTGTTTCCTTCAAGGAAGGGGGGGAGGCACGGACTGGATTCACGATTTGCATTGTGTTTGCCAATTGCGTGACTGATTTTATTGATTTGGTTCGGTTTTTACGTCGACACCCACCTAAGGTGATATGGCCAACGGGGATAACCATCCCAGGAAAGCGGGGAAGGGAGACCTATCTAATCCTATATTGACACCACCAGAACAACAATGATGTAAAGATAGGATGGTGACAAGGCCAGTTTTAATGTAGCGCACCCCGGGATTCGAACCCACAAACATTAGCATGTGAATCCGACGCTCAATTGCATTGCATGACATTCTCAATTTCAGTTTATAACCCCCTCGCGAAACCAGGAAAAGCCCCAGGACCAGACAACATTACTACAGAGATGATTGACGCCCTGGAGAAATTTGGTTTAGCAAAAATAACAGTCCTCCTAAATGAAATTTACGACACTGGAAAAATCCCCAAAGATATGTCAAAATCAATTTTCATTGCACTTCCAAAGAAGACAAGGGCTATAGAATGCGAACTCCATCGCACAGTCAGTTTGATGAGTCATGTAACAAAAATCCTGTTAAGAATTATCATGATGAGGACAAGGAATAGAATCAAAAGAGAAATAGCAGAAGAACAGTGTGGATTTGTGGAGGGGAAAGGAACTATTAATGCCATATACATCCTAAGAACTATCATAGAGAGGTCAATTGAGATGAATAAGGATTTGTATTTATGCTTTGTTGACTATACCAAGGCTTTCGATCAGGTACGACATGAAGAATTGATCAACTAACTGGAGAGACTCAATGATGATGGAAAAGATCTACGAATAATCAGGAATATGTACTGGGAACAAACAGCTGCAATGTGAATAGAAGACAATGTAAGCTCTTTCTAAAACATCAAAAGAGGAGTCATACAGGGTTGTGTTCTGTCACCAGATCTGTTTTCACTTTACAGCGAAAACATCATGAGAAACCTAGAAGAAGATCCTGGATTAAAAGGTTGGAGGGAAAATGATAAACAACATTCGATACGCAGATGACACCGTGCTAATTGCAGAAAATGAAAGGGACCTACAAAACCTTGTGAATATTCTAGAAATAGAAAGCAAAGGTAATAATATAATATAATATACAATATTTTATATAGCGCAAAATCTTGATAAAATCAAATCTAAGCGCTAAAACAGACACACACGCACGCACGCACACACACGCACGCACGCACGCACACGCACGCACACCGCACACACACACACACACATACGCACACGCACACGCACACGACTATAAATGGGGAGAAAGAATAAAAGCAATGGAAAATTATAGAGAGCATACTATATACAATTATATATTACAATGTGATTCCCCTCCGAGTGGAGACAGGCTGCAGAGGGAATTGAGTGAGGTCAGGATTTTATGCGGAGGAGAAAAGGTGAGTTTTGAGAGCGGACTTGAAGGAGACAAAAGTAGGTTGCTGACGGACTGAGAGAGGAAGTTTGTTCCAGGAAAGTGGACCAGAAACAGAGAAGGCTCGTGGACCAAAGGTATTGAGCTTAGTGCGTGGAAAGCGAAAAGTCAGAGGATCGGAGGCAGAGCGGAGGGTACGTGAGGGAAGATAGATCTCAAGTAGGCTTGACAGGTAATCGGGGGCTGCGTTATTGAGGCTTTTGTAGCACACGGTGTCTAGTTTGTACTGTATGCGCTTTGATACAGGGAGCCAGTGAAGTTGTGCCAGGAGAGGAGATATGTGGTCAGCATTTTTCTTTTTTAGTACAAGGCGTGGCAGCATTGTTTTGAATGCGCTGCAGGATGTGAATGGTGGAGGCAGGAAGACCAGACAGGAGTGAATTGCAATAGTCAATGCGAGACATTATGAAGGAGAGAACGAGTTTTGCAGTTGTTTCGACAGAGAGATTCTTCCTGATCAGGCTTATACGATGGAGGTGATAGTAACAAGATCTGGCAGTTTGAGAAACAAAGTTGTTCATGGACAGGGTAGAGTCAATGCAGACACCAAGGTTTTTAGCTGAATCAGAAATTGGGACTGATGTGTTACATAATGGGAGAGAAAGAGGAGGCAGCTGAGAAAGTTTCTGATGGGTGCCAATGAGGATAGCTTCTGTCTTGTCATTAAGCTGAAGTTTGTTGAACGTCATCCAGTTCTTAATGTCCGAGTAACACTCAGTGGTGCGAGTCAAAAGGTGCTGTATATTGTCTGGTGTGTCACTGTCTAGAAGTTGGGTGTCATCAGCATAGAAGTGGTGTTTTATAGAGTGGGAGTAGTGTAATGGGTTGGAACTAAACAGTAGGAAGACTGAAGTCATGGTGATCAGTAAAAAACATGAAATCCCCTCATGCAAAATAACAGCAAATGGCACAACCTTGACACTGGTTGATAAGTTCAAATACCTGGGAACGGTCATTTCATCAGACGGCAGATGCACAACGGAAATAACCGGCAGAATCGGCCAAGCCAAAACAGCATTCAAGATGATGACAAGCATTCTTACCAACAAATGCTTATCAATTAACATCAGGAAGAGAGTCCTTGAATGTTATATAGAACCAATAATCAATTTGGGCCGATACATTTAAGGCCCGTACAAGATATTTTCCCCCTGTAAATAACCATTATAAGTGGGAACACTCTATTTGGGCCAATACATTAAGACCCGTACAACATACTTTTTTTCACCCTGTATATTGTAGTCTACGTGGATTGCATGCGTATATATATATATCTGGTAGGTGTGTGTGCTTTGATTTAAATTTTCACGATTTGGCGCCACATAGTTATTATTGTTAATAAGTATGCTTCGTAGTCGCATAATATTTTAGAATATGTGAACTGTTAGCAGGACCCGTTTTCTACTCTGAAAAATACAGGAGGATAAACTGATAGACAATAGATTGATAAAGAAGATGTACTCCTTCTAACATTTTTCTTAAAATGATCTTTTTTACTATTGAAGATTTGAACATGGACTGCCGTGTTGTTGTCATTTGCAATGGGTAGATATCTCCAAAAAATGTTTAAAAACAACCAGCATTCAAGGGTGTTACAACATAATGGTTTCAACGTACCCAATGCATTAAGAATAATACTGAATGTGCGACAGAGGGCAAAACTTAATATGCAGGGCTCCCAATTTTCCCATTTTCTCACAAATCCGATAAAACTGAAATGCTGATTCCGAGAAAAATGTGCTCTCCGAGAAAATGAAAAAAATTGGACCGATAATTTTTTTTTTATTCTGCGAATTATCGGCTGTTTGTCAGTCTGTTGAGCTCTCGTAGCAGATGACGAAATTTCGGAAAGGGGCCACATCTGGTATGATTTTCCGCTACACTCATGGTGTTTTTTTGTTCGTCAGGCCCGGTTGTGGTGGTGGTGGTGGTGTAGTGGTAATGAGGATGGTGACGGTAGTTATGGTGGTGGTAGTGGTGGCAGTGGTGGTGGTGGTGGTGGTGATTGTGGTTGCACAACATCAAGCGATTAGCATCAAAGAAACATTTTCAGAACAGATGATACATTTCTTTCTATGAACCTTTCTCAAGCCCTGTATGCGTTCTTTGTGATGTGTGCGTGCGTGCGTGCCTGTGTCTATGTGTGTGTGTGTGTGTGCGTGGTGCGTGCGTGTTTGCATGCGTGTGTGTGTGTGTGTGTGTGTGTGTGTGTGTGTGTGTGTGTGTGTGGTGTATGCGTGCGTGCGTGCATGCGTGCATGCATGTGTGTGTGTGTGTGTGTGTGTGTGTGTGTGTGTGTGTGTGTGTGTGTGTGTGTGTGTGTGTGTGTGTGTGTGTATTATTTTTATGTTCCTTGACAGTTGTTCTGCATGGTTTTTCCCAAAAATCATTTTGTTTTGTCAGTGTCTGTTGTACTTGGACTGAACGTTTTCCTGTTATTCCTATAAAGTGTTTACAAATAGGACTCGGGCTGTTTGCACAATATAGGTGATATCGTTATTATTATCGGTAGTGGAAGTAGTAGTATAGTAGTAGTAGTAGTGGAAGTGTTATTATCATTACTAGTAGTAATAGTAGTAGTAGTAGTAGTAGTAGTAGTAGTGGCAGTAGCAGTAGTAGTAGTAGTAGTAGTAGTAGTAATAGTGTCAGTATCATTGTTAATAACAGTAAAATCATTATCATATTATTATTATTATAATTATTATTATTATTTCTATATCATCTGTTAAATAATTATTATAATAATAATAATACCAAATCATAATAATCATAATCATAATAACAATAATAATAATAATATAATAATAATAATGATTTTACTGTTTATTAACAATGATACTGACATTATTACTATTACTACTACTGCTGCTACTACTACTACTGCTACTGCTACTACTGCTACTACTACCACTACTACTGCTACCACTGCTACTGCTACTACTGCTACTACTACCACTACTAACTACTACTACTACTACTACTAACTACCACTACTACCGCTACTACTACTACTGCTGCTACTACTGCTGCTGCTACTGCTGCTACTACTACTGCTGCTACTACTGCTACTGCTGCTGCTACTACTACTACTACTACTACTGCTACTACTACTACCACTACTGCTACTACTACCACTACTGCTACTACTGCTGCTGCTACTACTACTACTACTACTACTACTACTACTACTACTACCACCACTACTACTGCTACTGCTACCACTACTACTGCTACTACTACTACTGCTACTACTACTGTTACTACCACCACTACTACTGCTACTACCACTACTACTACTGCTACTACCACTACTACTACTGCTACTACCACTACTACCACTACTACTGCTGCTACTACTACTACTACTACTACCACTACTACTGCTACTACCACTACTACTACTACTACCACTACTGCTACTACTACTGCTACTACTACTGCTACTACTACTGCTACTACTACACTGCTACTATTGCTACTGCTACTACTACTACTGCTACTACTACTACTGCTACCACTACTGCTACTGC
>JAPXFY010001298.1:30000-38155 GCA_030674185.1 Monoplex corrugatus | reverse complement strand
ACAATGTCACGTGGAAAGAAATGTATATACAAATCTGAAGCTATTACTATCTCTAAAATGACAAACTGTTATCTGGACTCTTGAATGTGTAGTGTCTTTGTGTACAGTTGTTGTGTAGGTTCTAATTCTAAATCCAAATGTATATTCTGATCATTGTGTGTTGCTAACATTTTATTGATCTGTACATTCACTCATTTGTCAAATATTTGCATAGAATTGTTTTTTTAATAGACGTCTGTAGAGTGAGTGGATGGTCTTGTTCTTGTTTTATGCTCAATTCTTAATACAACACTGTGAGTGAATGAGAGAAGAAATTCAGCTTTTAAAAATAAAGTTTTGCTCTTGGTGAGACATGGATTTGTGTGTGTGTATGTGTGTGTGTGTGTGTGTGTGTGTGTGTGTGTGTGTGTGTGTGTGTGTGTGCGTGCATGTGTGTGTGTGTGTGTGTGTGTGTGTGTGTGTGTGTGTGTGTGTGTGTGTGACCTCTTTCAAGACTGTCTCGTTTATTTTCTTTGCTGCCCATGGAACTCCTAACTTCTTATTAGAAGTCACATTTCAGCTGCCTCAATCATATTCTGACCTTACATGTTGACTGTCCAATTGTGACATCTCTAAACCAATATTGGTTCTATACAACACTAAAGAGCTGTCTTCTTGATGTTAATTGATAGGCATTTGTTGGTAAGAACGCTTTTCATTTTCTAGAATGCTGTTTTGGCTTGGACAATTCTGTTGGCTATTTCTAGTCTGCATATGTCGTCTGGTGAGATAACTGTTCCCACATATTCAAACCTACCCGCTTGTCTCATTTACGTGTCATTCGGCGTTTTTTTGAATGAGGGGATTTCTTGTTGTTTACTGATTACCATGACTTCAGTTGTCTTGCTATTTAGCTCCAGCCCTTTATTTCTGCTTCCTAGTGCTATTACATCCACACGATGTTGGAGGTCCTTTTTCATTTTTAGCAATCAGAACGGTTTGACCTGTGACTGACGATTGTTTATCATTTCCCCTCCAACCTATAATCTAGGCGCTAAGCATTCTTCTGGGCTTCTAATGATGCCTTTCTTTTAATCGTAAAAAAACATCTGCTGACAAATGACATCCCTGCCTAATACCTCTTGATATTTTTTGAAAAAATATATCATTTTTCTATTCTATTTGCTGATGTTTGTTCCCGACAGATATTCCTTATTTACTGAGATCCTGTCCATCAACATTGATCCTTTCTAGTTGATTGATCAGTTCTTCTTGTCTTACCCTATAAAACCCTTTGGCACGCATACATGAAGGCACGCACACACACATAATAATAATATGCAGACAAACACACACACACACTGACGCACACATTCATGAACACAAACACACGTACACTTCTAACCTTATGTCAATTCTAATCCTTCTTTCACTGCGGAAATGGGCTTAAACATAGTGACAGTGAACCCCAGTTCAGATCAGTTTGTGAAAAAAAAGTTGAACACTGGTACGTCAGACAGAAGAGTTGGTTGTTTTACCATTTGTTTCCAGTAGACGTGAGACACTGTTTGAATGATACCTGACACTGAACGTTTCCTGTATAGACGTCAATAAGGTAAATGTTGTTTCACTTTGTTTCTACTAATTTTAACACAACAGATATTGAACAATGAAAGACAGTATTTACTTTTATCGCATCTGTCTTTTTTCTTCATCCAGGAATTTTGTAACAAAAACCAATGCAGGAAGATCTCATCACCCACACTGCTGGCCAATATTTGTCCTGTAAGATTCAATGGTTATTGTTGGGTTAGGGACACGGTTAGTGTTGGGTTAGGGACATGGTTATTGTTGGGTTAGTGTTAGGTTAGGACATGGTCAGTGTTGGGTTAGGGACACGGTTATTGTTGGGTTAGGGACACGATTAGTGTTGGGTTAGGTCATGGTTAGCGTTGGGTTAGGGACACAGTTATTGTTGGGTTAGGGACATGGTCAGTGTTGGGTTAGGGACACGGTTATTGTTGGGTTAGGGACACGATTAGTGTTGGGTTAGGGACACGGTTATTGTTGGGTTAGGGACACGGTTAGTGTTGGGTTAGGGACACGTTTATTGTTGGATTAGGGACACAGTTAGTGTTGAGTTAGGGACACGGTTAGTTTGGGGTTAGGGACACGGTTAGTGTTGGGTTAGGGACACGGTTAGTGTTGGGTTAGGGATACGGTTAGTGTTGGGTTAGAGACATGGTTGGTGTTGGGTTAGGGACATGGTTAGTGTTGGTTTAGGGACATGGCTAGTGTTGGGTTAGGGACACTGTTAGTGTTAGTGATGAAAATCAAAACTATTCAAAATTTTAAAATCTGGGAAATTGGGAAAACAAAAGAGAGGTATATTTTCAGCATTTACATGTGGACATTCAGATATAAATACACACGCGTGCGCGCGCACGCACGCACACACACTCACAAACACACACAAACACACACAAACACACAACTTAACACACAAACACATGCACCCCCCCCCACACACACACACACTGACGCACCACACACACACACATACACACACACACACACACACACACACACACACACACACACACACACACACACACACATGAGCCATGTGCACGTGCAAGAACTCGTACTTGCTTCCGTATATGCATGCGTGTACGCATGAATATCTCTTTGCATGCACAAACATACCCATGGACATATATACATATACGAACACACAGAATATGCAAATACGCACGCACGCACACATACACACACAAAGGCGCTTGCGTGCATACACATATTAAACATCATGTGCATACGCAGACACAAACACACGTAGGCATATCCTCTTTCACACACAAACATACAAAACAATTGTCCATTTCTATGCTGAAATAACACAAACAATAGACTCAAGTGTTTCTGAGGAACTTCTGTCATGCTCTCCAGCTCCTTGTTTGCACACTTTCTACAAACTGTTTAGCTGAATTAGGGTCTTGTTTGTTCATGGTGAATACGTTCAGTGTACTCAAGTCATACACAATTTATCTATTGTTTCTCATCTGCAAATGTTTTCTGAACTAAAGGTAATACAGTGGAAGAAGTTTCATGTTCAATGTGCTCAAGAAGAGTTGAGTGTGAGTTACTGATACCACATGTGGCAAAACATCCTTTCTTAACCTCCCTCACCTGAAGGAATAAAGGTAAAGGTTGTCCCATAACCCTGAAGTTGTATGGGAGTGAGGTGGTAGATAAATCAACATTTCTAGGGCGAAAATTAGAATAATTGTCCCCATCCTTCTCAGCCTTACGGTTTTACTTTTCCCATGCATGAACACATTCAGGTACCCATTCACACAGCTGGACAGACTGGAAGCTGCAGATTTGATGGTTGTCTTCAGCTTGATTCAGTCCTTGACATAAGACTGTCTGGTGGGGTTCTATTTTTACGCCAAGTACAGTATTGTTGCAAAAGTGAAAACAAAAGGGATTCAGCATTACCATGGTTATGAATCTGTGTGGCTAATATGCTTTTCTAACTTTTGGGTTTTCAAGTAATATGATTGGAGTATGTGGCCTAATGGATACGTACAGTGTGAGAAAAAGTAGTCAAGCCATACACAAGTTGTCTATTATTTCTCATCTGCAAATGATTTCTAATAATAATAATTACAATAGTTATATAGCGCAAAATCTTGAAAGAAATCAAATTTAAGCGCTGAATTGACACATACGCATGCACGCACACACACACACACACACACCACACACACACACACACACACACACACACACACACCAAAATACACACACATAGCTATAAATGGGGAAAAAGCAGAAAAGCAATGGAAAATTATAGAGAGCATATTATATACAAATATATATTACAATGTGATTCCACTCCGAGCGGAGACAGGCTGCAGAGGGGGTTGAGTGAGGTCAGGATTTTATGCAGAGGAGAAAAGGTGAGTTTTGAGAGCGGAATTGAAGGAGACAAAAGTAGGTCGCTGACGGACTGAGAGAGGAAGTTTGTTCCAGGAGAGTTCACCAGAAACAGAGAAGGCTCGTGGACCATAGGTATTGAGCTTAATGCGTGGAAAGCGAAAAGTCAGAGGATCGGAGGCAGAGCTGAAGGTACGTGAGGGAACATAGATCTCAAGTAGGCTTGACAGGTAATCGGGGGCTGCGTTATTGAGGCTTTTGTAGCACATGGTGTCTAGTTTGTACTGTATGCGCTTTGATACGGGGAGCCAGTGAAGTTGTGCCAGGAGAGGAGATATGTGGTCAGCTTTTTTCTTTTTGAGTACAAGGCGTGCAGCATTGTTTTGAATGCACTGCAGGATGTGGATGGTGGAGGCAGGAAGACCAGACAGGAGTGAATTGCAATAGTCAATGCGAGACATTATGAAGGAGAGAACGAGTTTTGCACTTGTTTTGACAGACAGATACTTCCTGATCAGGCTTATACGATGTAGGTGATAGTAGCAAGATCTGGCAGTTTAAGAAACAAAGTTGTTCATGGGGAGGGAAGAGTCAAGGCATACATCAAGGTTTTTAGCTGAATCAGAAATTGGGACTGATGTGTTACATAATAGGAGAGAAAGAGGAGGCAGCTGAGAATGTTTCTGACGGGTGCCAATGAGGATAGCTTCTATCTTGTTGTCGTTAAGCTGAAGTTTATTGTATGTCATCCAGTTCTTAATGTCCGAGTAACACTCAGTGGTGCGAGTCAAGAGGCGCTGTACATTGTCAGGTGAGTCACTGTCTTGAAGTTGGGTGTCATCAGCATAGAAGTGGTGTTTTATAGAGTGGGAGTTGATGATGGTGGACAGAGGGGAGGTGTAAAGAGTGAAAAGAACAGGGTCAAGGACAGATCCTTGTGGAACACCACAGGTCAGGTATGCAGGTTGAGAGTAAGTGCCATTGATGAGAACAGTTTGTTTTCTGTTTGATAGATATGAAGTGAACTAGGAGAGAGCAGTGTCAGAGATGCCAAAAGTATGATGGAGTCTAGAAAGGAGAATACCATGATCAATGGTATCAAAGGCTGCAGACAGATCGAGAAGTGTGAGGAGAGAGACTTTGCCAGTATCAGTTGCAAGGAGGAGATTGTTGAGAATGTGTAGTAGGGCAGTTTCAGTGCTATGGCACTGGCGGTAGGCTGACTGGAAAGGATTGAGGAGATTGTTGGCAGAGAGGTGAGAGTTCAGCTGGTTGAGGACAACTTTTTCAAGACGTTTTGTCAAGAAAGAGAGATTAGAGATAGGCCGGTAGTTTTTCAGTTCATTTTGGTCTAAGTTGTATTTCTTGAGGAGAGGGTAAACGATAGCAGACTTGAAAGAATCTGGGACAGTTCCAGTTCGAAGAGAAGTGTTGATGATGTCAGTGACGAATGGGAGGAGAGTAGGGAGACCGCCGGAGTAGAGAGAACCTGGAAGAGGATCCAGTTCGCAGGTTTTGAACGACATGGATCTGATTGTGTTGAGAATTTCTTCTTGTGAGACTGGGTTAAAAGTAGTAAGAGGTGTGCCAGAGAAGGAACGGTCAGGTGGACATGGTTGACAGGGTGTCCTGTCAAGCTTGTCACGAAGAATTTGTATTTTGGTGGTGAAATACTTGGAGAATGCAGATGGGAGTTCTTCATTAGTGTGTTTTGTTGGGAGAGGTAAATCTTTTCATGTGCCAAGGAGATGATTCATAGCTGTAAAGAGTTCTTTTGAAGAAGAGGCATCAGGATTTTGGTTTGGAAAAATTTTGTTTTTGCAGATGCAATGAGGGTGGATACTTTTGTTTTAGAGGCTTGGAAAAGTTGCCTATGAACAGTGAGTTTGGATTTGCGCCAGCAGCGCTCTGCTCTGCGGCGGGCACGTTTTGCACAGGCAGTCTCATGAGTGAGCCAGGGTATAGTGGGGTGGTCAGGTAAAAGATGGGTTGCGGCTGGAGCATGAGTGTCCAGAAGATGGTAGAGAGTAGTATAGAATTCATCGGCAAGGTTATGTGACTTTTCAGAAAGGAGAAGGGAGGCATCAGATGAAAAAGTGGAGAGGTCGATAGATTTGAGATTGCGTCGAGTCACTGTGCACGTGGTAAGGAGGAGAAATGTCAAGAGAACAGAGAATCTCAGAGTGGTCAGATGGAAGGGTTGAAGTTAGATGGGTAGAAAGAACTAAGCAGTTGTCAGTAGCTCAGTTGTGGTGATCACGAGAAATGATCCAGTCAAGAGTGTTGACCTTTCTGAACTAAAGGTAATACAACATGTGGCAAGACACCCTTTTTTAACCTGCCTCACCTGAAGAAGTAAAGATAAAGGTTGTCCCATACCCTGAAGTTGTATGGGAGTGATGTGCATCTCTTGTCTGGTGAGATGACCGTTCCCAGATATTTAAACTTGTCAACTTGTCTCAGTGTTGTGCCATTTGCTGTTGTTTTGCATGAGGGAATTTCTTTTTTTTTATGTTTGACTTCAGTCTTCTTGCTATTTATCGAGATGCACATGAAATACGCAAGATACCTGGCAATACGCAAGAATCCTGGTTTTGAATCATGACGCGAACAGGAACTTTTCTCCACTGCACCACTCCACTAGACCTAAAGTGGTAGTCTGGGTGCTTTTGAAATAGATGATAAACTGAAATCCCTTGTGTTGTATGCACTCAGTGGATATTGAAGATCACACAAAATATTTGTCCCTTGTAAAATTCTGTAAAGAAATCCACTGTCATAGGTACACTAAAATACACCCAAACAGAATAAAAAATGAAACAGGCAATGTCATGCAATGGCAACGTACTTTGCCATGTGTTCTGTTATTTTTCAAGAAAAGATTAGTTGGTGAACTGTTTACGAAATCAATTCATAACATCGCAGTGTTGTAGACTGTATTTTAATTTTGGCTTGAACATGAAGATATCATTCAGTGTAATTATTTCCAGTGGTGGTATTCCACAACTGCCAAGTGATTGATATCCTAAGTAAATATGGCAGATGCCACCAGCTCAGATATGAAACATATGTTGTGGTCTAGATGACTGAACTCAGTCACACATTGTCTGCATAACAGAAATGTATTATATTTTAAATAATGATACAATAAGAACAACAACAAACAGAAAAAGCATTAACGTACATAAAATTAGTGAAAGTTGAAGAAAGAAGTCAGCAAGAAAATGAACATGATAATGATGAAGATGGTAACAACGACGACGACGATGACGATGATGATTATGATGATGATGATGATGACAAGGGAAGGAGAAGAAGAAGCAAAAGGAAAACGAGAAGAAGAAACTGATGATGATGATGATTATGATGATGATGATGATGATGATGATGATGATGATGATGATGATGGTGATGATAATGATGATGATGATGATGATCATCATCATGATAACGATCATGATGATGATCATCATGATGACGACGACGACGACGATGACGATGACGACGACGAAGATTAGGACGACGAGGACAACGACGAGGACGAGGACGACGACAAGGACGACGACGACAACGTCGACGATGATGACGACGTTGATGACGACGATGATGACGATGATGATGATGATGATGATGATGATGATGATGAGGAGGAGGAGGAGGAGGAGGAGGAGGAGGAGGAGTATGCATTTTTTTTATTTCTACACAATGCGCCAATCTGTTTGCTATGGCACTGGCGGTAGGCTGACTGGAAAGGATTGAGGAGATTGTTGGCAGACAGGTGAGAGTTCAGCTGGTTGATGACGACTTTTTCAAGGAGTTTTGACAAGAAAGAGAGATTAGAGATAGGCCTGTAATTTTACAGTTCATTTGGGTCTAAATTGTGTTTCTTGAGGAGAGGGTGAACATTAGCAGACTTGAAAAAATCTGGGACAGTTCCAGTTTGAAAAGAAGTGTTGATGATGTCAGTGATGAATGGGAGGAGAGTAGGGAGACAATCGGAGTAGAGAGAACCTTGAAGAGGATCCAGTTCGCAGGTTTTGAACGACATGGATCTGATTGTGTTGAAAATTTCTTCTTGTGAGACTGGGGTAAAAGTAGTGAGAGGTGTGCCAGAGAAGGATGGGTCAGGTGGGCATGGTTGACAGGGTGTCCTGTCAAGCCTGTCACGAAGAGTTTGTATTTTGGTGGTGAAATACTTAGAGAATACAGATGGGAGTTCTTCATTTGTATGTTT
>JAPXFY010001298.1:12500-20000 GCA_030674185.1 Monoplex corrugatus | reverse complement strand
ACTTGACTACCATACAAGTCGTATCCCCACCTAAATCTCTCAATGCACATTTCCATGATATGCATTTTTTCAGAATTTTCTTTCTAGTCAAATCATGGTGTAGAAAATCATGTAGTAAAGGTTTTTTATTCTCCACCACAAAGTCCCTTGCAAAGAAATGTATATTCAAATTTAAAGTTATTACTATCTCTAAAATGACTGTTATCTAGACTCTTGACTGTGTAGTGTCTTTGTGTACAGTTGTTGTGTAGGTTCTAATTGTAAATACAGATGTATATTCTGTTCATTGTGTGTCACTAACATTTTATTGATATGTACATTGACACATTTGTCAAATTTTGACTTGTCAAATATTTTCATAGAATTATTGTCTAAATAGACGTCGTCAGAGTGAGTGCATGGTCTTATTCTTGTTTTAACGGTCAATTCTTAATACAACACTGTGAGTGAATGAGAGATAAAATTCAGTTTTTAAAAATAAACATTTGCTTTTGGTCAAACATGGATGAAGGTTTATTTTTTTCGCACGTGTGTGTGTGTGTGTGTGTGTGTGTGTGTGTGTGTGTGTGTGTGTGTGTGTGTGTGTGTGTGTGTGTGTGTGTGTGTGTGTGTGTGTGTGTGTGTGTGTGTGTGTGTTGTGCACCATATGTGTGTTGAACAAATGTGTACAGGCGTCAGTTACGTGCATGTGGGACAAAAATAGAAACGCAGACAAAGACAGACAAACAAACAGATAGACACACACACACATATTCACACACGACGCACACACACACACACACACACACACACTCACACAGATACGCATAGTCACACAGACACACACGCACACAGACACACATGCATATGCACACACCACTCAACAAACCACACGTACACACACATACATACATATATACAAACAAACACACATACACACACACAGACGCGCGCGCACACACACACACACACACACACACACACACAAGAGAGAGAGAGAGAGAGAGAGAAAGAGAGAGAGAGAGAAAAGAGAGAGAGAGGGGAACATTCGTTTCGCTGCAGCCCAGTACCCAGCAGAGATCACAGTTTTTACAAACTGGTGGTCACCACTTTTTTGTTTTTTGACAGACAACATGGCCACATGTCTCCGTGTTATAGAAACGAAAGCACTAACGATGTTAGGTATGAAATAAAGGTGGCAATGACAGAGATGCTTAATCAATTTGGAAGCCCAAGTTTAACCCCTGTACACAATGACAATAGCATAGTAGCATCCAAAAGTCGTGACCTTGATGTGACATGGCCCTCTTAGAGTTTAAGAAAGCCAAAATGTTGATGCCACTGGTTTATTCATCTCTAAGGACCTTCTGCTGTGTACCTCTATATTGTGCACAGTCAATGACCTTATACGTATGTGTAGATGATATTACTGGATGAAGTTATTCCACTTTGTTTCTAAAAGGAAGCTTTGCGAACTGGTTCCCCTATTCTAATTAACATGAATGATAGGATTAAATAACATCAACTAGGATGTCTTACCTGATATAAGACCTTGCACGCATGCACGTAGGCACACACACACACACCACACACACACACACACACCACACACACACCACACACACACAACACACACACACACACACACACACACACACGAGCGTGCGCGGACACACACACACACACACACAACAACACACACACACCACACACACACACACACACACACACACACACACACACGCACACTTCATACGCACACTATGCTACATCAACCATGCGTACATTTCTAACTAGTGTAAGGTATTTCATGGAAATGAATAACATAGCCATTGGAACAACCAGCTCAGAAGTTGCAAAAAAAAGCATAAAAAGATGATCATGGTACGTTCAGACAGAAAGTTGGTTGTTTTGAATCTGTTTCAGTAGTACGATGAACATTTTTGAATGATACCTGACACTGAACGTTTCTGTATAACTCACTAAGTAAATGTTATACAACTTGTTTATCGATTTGAAGACAATAGATACTGAATAAAAAAGCACAGTATTTACTTTTATTCTAATCAGTTTATTTTTTTCAACCAGGTATGTTTAGGGGTCACAGTTAGTGTTAAGATTGTAAAAAAACTATCATACACAAAGGTTATTACTTCTATATCTCAAATGAATCTCAAACAAAGTAATACAATGAAGAGGTTCATGTTCATGTACTTAAGAACAGTTGACACTGAGTGACTGATAGCACATTGGCAAGATCTTCTTTCTTACTCCTACACCTGAAGAAGTAAAGTAAAACAGGCTAGTCACATAACCCTGAAGTGTATGGGAGTGAGGTGGAAGATATATCAACATTTTAGGGCAAGAAAACTGAAAACTACTGGCATCATAAATTTTCAGCTCATTGCTTTACTTTACCATTAGTGAACACATTCAGGCCACCCATTCACAGCTGAACAGATCGGAAACTAACACATTTAAGATGTCTTCACTTGATTCGGTCCTTGGCGTAAGACGATGGTGAATATCTATCTTTAACCAAGCACATAGTGTTGCAAATAAAAAAACGAAAGGAACTTACTTTCGTTTCTTTTTGTGCTGTCAACATTACCATTGAAATTTATGTAGTCATTATGCACTTCTAAAATATGGTTTTCAAGTAATGATTGAGTGATCCTAATGATACGTTACAGTGTGAGAAAAAAATACTCAAGCTAAACACAAGTTGTCTGTAATTATTCTCATCTGCAAATGGTTTCTGAAGTGAAGCTATACAACATCTTTCTTAACCTCCCTCACTTGAGAGTAACAGGATAAAGGTTGTACTCATAAACGCTGAAGTTGTATGGGAATGAGTGAATTATGTCTGGTGAGATGACCGTTCACCAGATTATAAACTTCAACCTGTTACAATGTGCCATTTGCTATTATTTTGCATGATATGCTCTTCTGTTGATTACCATGATTTCAGTCTTCTTAGCTATTTAGCAAAGTACACATCAAATGCACAAGATACCTAGCAATACACAAGAATCCTGGTTTTAAATCACAAAGTAAACAGGAACTTTTCTCCACTGCACCACTCCATTAGTCCTAAAGAGTTAGTCTGGGTGCTTTTGAAATAAATGATAAATAAAATCCCATGTGTTGTATGCATTCAGTGGATATTGAAGATCACACAACAGAATGAAATATTTTTTCCTTTGTAAACTTCTGTAGAAAAATCCACTGTCATAAGTACACCAAAATACACGCATACAGAATAAAAAATAAAACAGGTAATGATATACAACGGCATTTTACTTTGCCATGGGATGCGTACTGTGGTTTTTAAAGAAAAGACTACTGGAGGTATTCCACAACTACGAAGTGATTGATATTCTTAGTAGATTTGGCAGATGTCACCAGCTCAAACATGAAACATATTCTTGCCAAGATGACTGAACTCAGTCACGAATTGTATGCATAACAGAAATGATAATAATGATAATAATAATAATAATAATAATAATAATAATAATATGATAATAATAATACAATGATAATTAAAACAATGTTAACAATAACATCATAACAACAATAGTAATGACGAATTGTATGCATAACAGAAATGTATATTTTAATTGATAATGATAATATTGATAATAATAACAATAATGGTAATAATAATAACTATACAATGATAATTAAGATAATGTTAACAATAACATAATATTATTATCATTATTATTATTGATGATGATAATGATAATGATAATAATAATAATAATATTTTTTTAAATAATGTTAACATTAACATAATAACAACACTAGTAATGATGATGATGATAATAATGATAATGATATTATTAATAATAATAATAATAATAATAATAATATTATAACAATGATATAATAATAATATAACAATAATAATAATAATAATAATAATATAATGATATAATAATGATGATAATAAAATTAACACTGGTACGTTTTAAAGATACACGTGAACATAAAGAGAAGAGGAAGGAGGAAAAGTCCAAGGAAAATGAAAAATGAACATGATAATGATGAAGATTGTAACAATGATAACGCCACTGATGCTGATGATGCTGATGCTGATGATGATGATGATGATGGTGATAAAGATGATGAAGATGATGAAGATGATGATGATGATGATGTGTTGTGTTTGGTTTTTTTTACACATTTTGCCACACTGTTTACTAAAATAATGTACAAAAATCCTATCACAGCATGGAACCTGCAGATGATACATCACCAGTGACGAAATGGCCAAGGCCTGACGAAACAGAGAGATCTACTCCATGTACAACCAGACCAACTCTCACAGCGACCACATATACTCCATTTACAATCAGACACATTCTGTCTGATTTGCCAGTCAGAGCCACCCATCTGTCATGCAACCAACTCCCTTCACAGTTGCTCAAACTCCTCAAACAATCACACCTATTCTTCCTGGCGTCAGACCAACTACCATTAGAACATTATTCACTCCCTTTACAATAAAAGACATTCTTTCTACAGTCAAACCCGCTACCTCTTCACTCAGACCCACTCCTTCTATGGCTGCACCCACTCCTACTGCAATAACATACATTCCTTTCACAGTGCAACATGATCCATTGTTGGTAAATGGAACCAGTCATCATGGGACACTGTGCCCATCCACACCAATGGAACATGACGGGAATACAGATCCTGCACGCTGTACTCAGAGCGGTGATCCTACATCTGGACTTCAGCTTTCTACTTGCACCACTGATATTCAGAACTGTGATTTACAAACTGGAATGACTATGGATAATATCACAGCTGCTGCTGATGTTTCAGGTGAACGTGCTGATCATCCAGTGTCCAACAGGAAGCACAATCCTGTTACTTCAATAGCGTTTGGTTTATCTAATACAAATGGTCAAAACCACAAAATGAAAATCCCTGATAAAGGGAGAATCACGAAACACAACAGACAGAAATGTCACAAGTGTGAAGTATGTCCAGCAAGCTTCAATTGGCCTTGTTATTTACAGAGACATAATCGAACGCATACTGGAGAGAAACCATACTCATGTGCTCACTGTCCTGCAGCATTTGTTCGGGTAAGCATTTAAATCAACATATCAGGACACATACAAAAGAGAAACCATATAAATGTTATCACTGTCCTGCAGCATTTCCTTCATCAGGCAATTTGAAAAAAACATATTAGGACACACACAAAAGAGAAACCATATAAATGTCAACACTGTCCTTCAGCATTTGCACAGTCAAGCACTTTAACTCAACATATTAGGCGGACACACACAAAAGAGAAACCATATAAATGTCTTCACTGTCCTTGCAACATTTGCTCATTCATCCACATTAACACAACATATTAGGATACACACAGGTGATAAACCATATAAATGTACAGGGTGTCATGCAAAATTTACTCAAAACAGTCACCTTAAACGTCATATGAAAATTCACAAGGGTGACTGATATTTTATGTGTGACAAATGCATTGCATCGTTTCCACGGTCAAAGGATCTGAAGAAACATAATTATGTACAAAGATCAATGAACACTATAGATGTGACCAGTCAAACTTTCCTTTACCCCAACTGGAATTGTACGTTATAATTTTATGAGCTAAATTAATTGGATAACATATATATATATATATATATATATATATATATATTACATATATATGTATACATACATATATATATATATCTAGATATATATACGTGTGTATGTGTGTGTGTGCATGTGTGTGTGTGTGTGTGTGTGCGTTTGTGTGTGAGTGTGTGTATGTCTGTGTGTCTGTGTGTGTGAGTGGTGACACAGAAAGGGAGAGATAGAGGGAGTGAGAGAGAGAGAGAAAGAGAGAGAGAGAGAGAGAGAGAGACACACACATTGACAGTGAGACAGATATGTGCTCAGAGACAGAAAGCAAAAGTGAGAGAGATACTCAGAACACGAGAAAGAAACAAAGAGAGAGAGCAAGAGATGCATGGGTGAGAGAGAGAGAGAGAATGAGAGAGATGGAGAGAGAGAGGAGAGAGAGAGAGAGGAGAACAGAGAGTGAGGGAGAGAGAGAGAAGAGAGAGACAGAGAAACAAAGAGACAGAGAGAGAGAGAGAGGGGAGAGAGAGAGAGAGAGAGAGAGAGAGAGAGAGAGAGAGAGAGAGAGAGGAGGTGTGTAAATACATAAACTAGCAATGTTTGTTTTCCTTAAAAAAAATATGTTACATGTGATTTTGTATTGCCAACAATTATCACCATTATCATCACCATTATCAACCCCTCATCATCATCATCATCATGACCATGACAATGATGAAGATTTTATCATCATCACCAACGTCATCACCAGCCTACTCCTCCTCCTCATCATCGCCATTATCACCATTGCTAATATGCATTACAAGTTCTGACATTCCTTCTACAGTCAGACCCGCTACCTGTCCATACAGACCCACTCCTTCTATGACTGCACCCGCTCCTACTGCAATAACATACATTCCTTTCACAGTGCAACATGATCCATTGCCAGTAAATGCAACCAACTCCCTTCACAGTTGCTCAAACTCCTCAAACAATCACCTATTCTTCCTGGCGTCAGACCAACTACCACTAGAACATCATTCACTCCCTTTACAATAAAAGACATTCTTTCTACAATCAGACCCTGCTTCCTCTTCACTCAGACCCACTCATTCTATGACTGCACCAACTCCTACTGCAATAACATACATTCCTTTCACAGGGCAACATGATCCATTGTCGGTAAATGGAACCAGTCATCATGGGACACTGTGCCCATCCACACCAATGGAACATGACGGGAATACAGATCCTGCACGCTGTACTCAGAGCAGTGATTATACATCTGGACTTCAGCTTTCTACTTACACCACTAATATTCAGAACTGTGATTTACAAACTGGAAAGTCTTTGGATAATGTCACTGCTGCCGATAATGTTTCGAGTGGACTTGCTGATCATCCAGTGTCCAACAGGAAGCACAATCCTGCTACTTCAATGGCGTTTGATTTATCTAATACAAATAGTCAAAACCACAAATGGAAAATCCTTCATAAAGGAAGAACCACGAAACACAACAGACAGAAATGTCACAAGTGTGGAATATGTCCAGCAAGCTTCATTCGGCCTGATCATTTACAGAGACATAATCGAACGCATACTGGAGAGAAACCATACTCATGTGCTCACTGTCCTGCAGCATTTACTTCGTCAAGCGATTTAAACAGACATATGAGGACACACACAAAAGAGAAATCATATAAATGTCATCACTGTCCTGCAGCATTTGCTCATTCAGGCAATTTAAAAGAACATATGAGGACACACACAAAAGAGAAGCCATATTCATGTGCTCATTGTCCTGCAGCATTTACTCAGTCAAGCCATTTAAAAGAACATATGAGGACACACACAAAAGAGAAACCATATACATGTCCTCACTGTCCTGCAGCATTTGCTCAGTCAGGCAATTTAAAAGAA
>JAPXFY010001298.1:0-10000 GCA_030674185.1 Monoplex corrugatus | reverse complement strand
TGTGTGGTGTGTGTGTGTGTGTGTGTGTGTGGTGTATCTGTCTACCTCTTTCAAGACTGTCTCGTTTATTTTCTTTGCTGTCCATGGAACTCCTAACTCCTTATCAGAAGTCACATTTCAGCTGCCTCAATCATATTCTGACCTTATATGTTGACTGTCCAATTGTGACATCTATAAACCAATATTGGTTCTATACAAAACTAAAGAGCTGTCTTCCTGATGTTGATTAATAGGCATTTGTTGGTAAGAACGCTTTTCATTTTCTTGAATGTTGTTTTGGCTCGGACAATTCTGTTGGCTATTTCTAGTCTGCATATGTCGTCTGGTGAGATAACTGTTCCCACATGTCTGCTGACATATTACATCCCTGCCTAATACTTCCTGATATTTTGCGAAAAATTTAATTTTTCTTCTCTAATTGCTGATGTATTGTTCCGGACAGATATTTCTTATTGTGCAGAGATTCTGTCCATCAACACTGATAATTTTAGTTGATTGATTAGTTCTTCTTGTCTTATCCTATAAAATCATTTGGCACGCATGCACGAAGGCATACACATACACATTTCTCTTCCAACCTCTGTCACACTTGTTGACTCATCTATCCCTCTCTCCCATTTTGCCCGTAACCTTGGTGTAACTCTTGATCAAACCCTGTCCTTCCACCAGCATGTGAGCAACGTCTGTCGGACTTGTTTTCTTGAACTCCGCCGAATTGCTTCTATCCGCCACCTCCTCTCAGAAGACACGACAAAGGCTCTTGTCTGTGCATTTGTTCTATCCCGTCTCGATTACTGTAATGCTCTTTTTTCTGGTTCCCCCTCTCATCTCATTAACAAACTTCAGAAAGTTCAAAATCATGCTGCCCGTCTCATCTTCCGCTCTTCAAAATTTAACCATGTTACGCCATTGCTCTGTTCTCTCCACTGGCTCCCTGTTCAGCAAAGAATATCCTACAAGATTGCCTGCCTCTGCTTCAAATCTATTGAGTCTTCCTGTCCTGAGTATCTCACCCATCTGTTACATCTCTACACGCCATCTCGAGCTTTGCGGTCCTCATCTGATACCCGTCTCTATAGTATCCCCATAGTCCGCACTAAAAGGTTTGGGCAGCGTTCCTTTTCCTATCAAGCTCCAACCATCTGGAATCAGTTACCTCGCTCTCTTAGATACTCACCCTCTCTGTCCACATTCAAACGCTCCCTCAAAACTCACCTGTTTCCCAAAACTGGTAATCTCTGCCCCCTTCCCCCCATGTAATGTAATGGTGACATTATAGTGTCTTAGTGTCAATGTGTCATTGTATTTGCATGTCATGCTGTGTGTGTGTTTGTGTGTGTGTGTGTGTGTTTGTGTGTGTGTGGGTGCTTCTGTGGGCGTGTGTGTGTGTGCTTGTGATTCTGGTTATATGTTTTGCCATTGTAAACGCCTAGGGCATTAATTTGATTAGGCGTACTAAATGTTCATAATAATAATAATAATAATAATTATGCAGACAAACACACACACACACACACACACACACACACACACACACACACACACACACACACACACACACACACACACACACACTTATGCACACATTCATGAACACAAACACACGTACACTTCTAACCTTGTGTCAATTTTAATCTTTCTTTCACTGCGGAAATGGGAATAAACATAGTGACAGTGAACCCCATATCAGATCAGGTTGTGAAAAAAAAATGAACACTGGTACGTCAGAGAGAAGATCTGGTTGTTTTATCATTTGTTTCCAGTAGACGTGAGACACTGTTTGAATGATACCTGACACTGAACGTTTCCTGTACAGACGTCAATAAGGTAAATGTTATTTCACTTTGTTTCTACTAACTTTAACACAACAGATACTGAACAATGAAAGACAGTATTTACTTTTATTACATCTGTCTTTTATCTTCACCAAGGATTTTTGTAACAAAAACCAATGTAGGAAAATCTCATTATCCCCACTGCTGGTCAATATTTGTCCTGTAAGATTCAATGATTATTGTTGGGTTAGGGACGCGATTATTGTTAGGTTAGGGACAGGGTTAGTGTTGGGTTAGGGATACGGTTAGTGTTCAGTTAGGGAAATAGTTAGTGTTGGGTTAGGTACATGGTTAGTGTTGGGTTAGAGACACGGTTAGTGTTGGGCTAGGGACACAGTTAATGTTGGGTTAGGGACATGGTTAGTGTTGGGTTAGGGACATGGTTAGTGTTGGATTAGGGACACTGTGTTAGGGTTGAAAATCAAAACTATTCAAAATTTTAAAATCTGGGAAATTGGGAAAACAAAAGAGAGGTATATTTTCAGCATTTACAAGTGGACATTCAGATATAAATACATACGCGTGCGCGCGCACGCACGCACACACACACACACACAACACACACAAACACACAACATACACACAAACACATGCACCACCCCACACACACACACACACACTGACGCACACACATACACACACACATACACGCACATACACACACACATACACACACACACACACACACACACACACACACACACACACACACACACACACACACACACACACACACACACACACACACATGAGCCATGTGCAGGTAAAGGAACTCGTACTTGCGTCCGTATATGCATGTGTGTACGCATGCATATCTCCTTGCATGCACAAACGTACCCTTGGACAGATATACATATACGAACACACAGAATATGCAAACACACACGCACGCACGCATGTGCGTGCACACACACACACACACACACACACACACACACACACACACGCACACACACACACATACACACACAAAGGCGCTTGCGTACATACACATATTAAACATCATGTGCATACGTAGACAAAAACACACGTAGGCATATCCTCTTTCACACATAAACAGACAAAACAATTGTCCATTTCTATGCTGAAATAACACAAACAATAGACTCACGTGTTTCTGAGGAACTTCTGTCATGCTCTCCAGCTCCTTGTTTGCACACTTTCTACAAAGTGTTTAGCTGAATCAGGGTCTTTTTTGTTCATGTTGAATACGTTCAGTGTACTCAAGTCATACACAAGTTGTCTATTATTTCTCATCTGCAAATGTTTTCTGAACTAAAAGTAATACAGTTGAAGAAGTTTCCTGTCCAATGTGCCCAAGAAGAGTTGAGTGTGAGTTACTGATACCACATGTGGCAAGACAACCTTTCTTAACCTCGCTCACCTGAAGGAGTAAAGATAAAAGTTGTCCCATAACCCTGAAGTTGTATGGGAGTGAGGTGGTAGATATATCAACATTTTTAGGGCCAGAATTAGAACAATTGTGCTCATCCTTCTCAGCCTTACGGTTTTACTTTTCCCATGCTTGAACACATTCAGGTACCCATTCACAGCTGGGCAGAATGGAAGCTGCAAATTTGATGGTTGTCTTCTGCTTGATTCAGTCCTTGACCTAAAGTGGTAGTCTGGGAGCTTTTGAAATAGATGATAAACTAAAATCTCTTGTGTTTGTAAGCACTCAGTGGATATTGAAGACCACACAAAATATTTGTCCCTTTTAAAATTCTGTAGAGAAATCCACTGTCATAGGTACACTAAAATACACCCAAACAGAATAAAAATAATGAAACAGGTAATGTCATACAATGGAAACGAATTTTGCCATGCGTTCAGTTATTTTTCAAGAAAACATTAGTTGGTGAACTGTTTACGAAATCAGTTCATGTACATCGCAGTGTTGTAGACTATATTTTATTTTTGGCTTGAACATGAGGACATCATTCAGTGTAGTTATTTCCAGTGGTGGTATTCCACAACTGCCATGTGACTGATATCCTAAGTAAATATGGCAGATGCCACCAGCTCAGACATGAAACATATATTCTGGTTTAGATGACTGAACTCAGTCACACATTGTCTGCATAACAGAAATGTATTATATTTGAAATAATGATACAATAATAACAACAACAAAACAGAAAAAATGAACATGATAATGATGAAGATTGTAACAACGACGACTACGATGACGATGATGATGATGATGATGATGATGATGATGATGATGATGATGATGATGATGATGATGATGATGATGACGACGACGATGATGATGATGACGATGAAGGTGATGATGATGGTGATGATGATGATGATGATGACGACGACGACGACGACGACGACGACGAAGAGGACGACGACGAAGATGATGATGATGACTATGATGACGATGACGACGACGACGTCGACGATGACGACGACGACGACGACGACGACGACGACGACGACGACGACGAAGATGATGATGATGATGATGATGATGATGATGGTGGTGGTGGTGGTGGTGGTGGTGGTGGTGGTGGTGATGATGATGATGATGATGATGATGATGATGATAATGATAATGATAATGATGATGAGAATGTATGTGTTTTTTTTTCTATTTTTACACATTGCGCCATACTGTTTACAACAAATATGTACAACAATTCTTTCACAGCATGGACCCTGCAGATGATACATCACCAGTGACGAAATGGCCAAGGCCTGACGAAACAGAGAGATCTACTCCATGTACAACCAGACCAACTCTCACAACAACCACATATACTCCATTTACAATCAGACACATTCTGTCTGATTTGCCAGTCAGAGCCACTCCATCTGTCATGCAACCAACTCCCTTCACAGTTGATCAAACTCCTCAAACAGTCACACCTATTCTTCCTGGCATCAGACCAGCTACCACTAGAACATCATTCATTCCCTTTTCAATAAAAGACATTCTTTCTACAGTTAGACCCGCTACCTCTCCACTCACACCCACTCCTTCTTTGACTGCACCCACTTCTACTGCAATAGCATACACTCCTTTCACAGTGCAACATGATCCATTGTCAGTAAATGGAACCAGTCATCATGGGATACTGTCCCCATCCACACCAATGGAACATGACTGGAATACAGATCCTGCACGCTGTACTCAGAGCCGTGATCCTACATCTGGACTTCAGCTTTCTACTTGCACCACTGATATTCAGAACTGTAATTTACAAACTGGAAAGTCTTTGGATAATGTCACTGCTGCCGATAATGTTTCGAGTGGACTTGCTGATCATCCAGTGTCCAACAGGAAGCACAATCCTGCTACTTCAATGGCGTTTGGTTTACCTAATACAAATGGTCAAAACCACAAAAGGAAAATCCTTCATAAAGGAAGAACCACGAAACACAACAGACAGAAATGTCACAAGTGTGGAATATGTCCAGCAAGCTTCATTCGGCCTGATCATTTACAGAGACATAATCGAACGCATACTGGAGAGAAACCATACTCATGTGCTCACTGTCCTGCAGCATTTACTCAGTCAAGCGATTTAAACAGACCTATGAGAACACACACAAAAGAGAAACCATATAAATGTCATCACTGTCCTGCAGCATTTGCTCATTCAGGCAATTTAAAAGAACATATGAGGACACACACAAAAGAGAAACCATATTCATGTGCTCACTGTCCTGCAGCATTTGCTCAGTCAAGCCATTTAAAAGAGCATATGAGGACACACACAAAAGAGAAACCATATACATGTCATCACTGTCCTGCAGCATTTGCTTCATCAGGCAATTTGAAAAAACATATTAGGACACACACAAAAGAGAAACCATATAAATGTTATCACTGTCCTGCAGCATTTGCTCATTCATCAACATTAACACAACATATGAGGATACACACAGGTGATAAACCATACAAATGCACAGAGTGTCATGCAAAATTCGCTCAAAGCAGTCACCTTGAACGTCATATGAAAATTCACAAGGTTGACTGATCTGTCAAGTCTGTCAAATGCATTGCATCGTTTCCAAGGTCAAAGGATCTGAAGAAACATAATTATGTACAAAGATCAATGAACACTATAGATGTGAACGGTCAAAATTTTCTTTACCCCAACTGGAATTGTACGTTATAATTTTATCAGCTAAATTGATAGCAGATATAAATATATATATATATATGCACACACAAAGCACGCACATATAAACGCACCCTCCACCCACCACCACCCCCCCCACACACACACACTGACAGATATACTTTTATTATTTACATATATACATATATAAAGAGAGAGAGAGAGAAAGAGAGAGAGAGAGAGGGGCAGATTGACAGTTAGACAGATATGTGCTCAGAGACAGAAAGCAAAAGTGTAAGAAAAACTCAGAACACAAGAAAGAAACAAAGAGTGTGAGCGAGAGATGCATAGGTGAGAGATAGAGAGAGAAGCAGAGAGAGCGAGAGAGAGAGCGAGAGAGAGAGAGAGAGAGAGAGAAAGAGAGAGAGAGAGAGAGAGAGAGAGAGAGAGAGAGAGAGAGAGAGAGAGAGAGAGAGAGGAGGGTTGTGTAAATATATAAACCAGCAATGTATGTTTTCCTTCAAACAATCTGTTGCATGTGATTTTGTATTGCCAATTTTCATCACCATCATCATCATCATCATCATCATCAACCCCTCATCATCATGAACATAACCATGATGATGATTTTATCATCATCACTAACGTCATCACCAGCCTCCTCCTCCTCCTCATCATCGCCATTATCACCATTGCTAATATGCATTACAAATTCTGATTTATAATGATAATACCTCATTCTTTCCTTTTTGAGTACTTTGGTCGTATCATTATCGTCAAAAATATATACAAGCACTATGCTATATTTGCAGAAGATAGTGGGAAAATGGATCAATTCTTTGACAGTCTATTGATAATAATGTTGTTAAGTAAAATCGCATTTAGATATACAATGAATTAGGTCCCACATTTTTGTGTAAGTATGTTTTTATATCTTTTTGATGTTTCTTGAAAGCGTGTATCTATGTTGTTTTTGTCAGCACTGTGCACTGGGTATATTGCACCACGTATGTTGCACTGAATATTCCGGCTTAGTTTAGTGTGCACGCTTGGTGTTTTCATGCTTTACAATTCAGCCACTGACATGACTTAGGATCTTTAGCGTGCAAATTTGATATTTTGTACTATGGTTTATGCAACAAGAGATCTTGCATACATGTTAATATCACAGACCAGAAGAATATCTCCACATTTTACCACCTGAGTTGAGGTGTCTAGGTGGATCAAACATATGACGTTCCTGTGAGAAGTCTAACGTTTACCACACAAGTCGTCATTATCATCATCAGGTGCCCTGCCGCATGGCGTTGGCGATCATGGACTTCCAACCATCTCTATCTCTCATTGCCCCTAGCATCTCCCCCACCCTCTTCATCCCTAGCCACTCTGCAAGTCCGTCCAGCATTCTCTCCCTGGGTCTACCTGGTGCTCTCTTTCCCTCCAGCTTTCCCGTTGTGACCAGGTGCTCCAAATCCCCCTTCCTCATAAAATGGCCTATGAACGTTGCCTGTCTTTTCCTAATCTTCCTCATGAGTGATCTACTTGTGTCTGCCTCCATCAAGACTGTCTCGTTTGTTTTCTTTGCTGTCCATGGAACTCTCAACATTCTTCTAAGAAACCACATCTCAGCTGCCTCAATCTTGCTCTGGCTTTGCTTGCTGACAGTCCACGCCTCGCATCCGTACAACATTATTGGTTCTATGTAACATTCAAGGACACAAGTCGTATCCCCACCTAAATCTCTCAATGCACATTTCCATGATATGAAATTTGTTTTTAGAATTTGCTTTCTAGTCAAATCATGGCGTGTAAAATCATGTAGCAAAGTTTTTTATTCTCCACCACAAAATCCCGTGCAAAGAAATGTATATTCAAATTTAAAGTTATAGCTTTCTCTAAAATGACAAACTGTTGTCTAGACTCTTGAATGTGTAGTGTCTTTGTGTACAGTTGTTGTGTAGGTTCTAATTGTAAATCCAGATGTATATTCTGATCATTGTGTGTCACTAACATTTTATTGATATGTACATTGACTTATTTGTCAAATTTTAACTTGTCAAATATTTTCATAGAATTATTGTCTAAATAGACGTCGTCAGAGTGAGTGCATGGTCTTATTCTTGTTTAACGGTCAATTCTTAATACAAAACTGTGAGTGAATGAGATATAAAATTCAGTTTTTAAAAATAAAGTTTTGCTCTTGGTCAAACATGGATGAAGGTTCATTTTTTTCGCACGTGTGTGTGTGTGTGTGTGTGTGTGTCTGTGTGTGTGTGTGTGCGTGCGTGTGAGTGTGTGTATGTGTGTGTGTATGTGTGTGTGTGTGTGTGTTGTGTGTGTGTGTGTGTGTGTGTGTGTGTGTGCGTGCGTGTGAGTGTGTGTATGTGTGTGTGTATGTGTGTGTGTGTGTGTGTGTGTGTGTGTGTGTGTGTGTGTGTGTGTGTGTGTGTGTGTGTGTGTGTTGAGCAAATGTGTACAGGCGTCAGTTACGTGCATGTGGGACAAAAAACGAAACACAGACAAAGACAGACAAACAAACAGATACACACACTGTCAGGCTCGCTAAGACCTGATCTTGCAAAGAGGGATAGACAGAATTTACAGACCTATCTACCTATCGCCCCACACTCAGTAATGGTCAAGAAACAACTATTTTTTTCATTCACCCACATTTAATAGCTGTCATCCAACAATACAGAAGTTCACAAATTACATCAACACCCCACGCTGGGCCCATCTAGCCACCAAAGGCGTAGAGAATCAAAATATTTACAAATTTACATCTCAACGACGACGTATAAACCCTGACCCAAACCTACGTTACGACGCCACACAAACCAGTTGGGCAAGCCTCTCAAACAAGCTTAGAATTCAGGGAAACAATTAATTTGAAACAAACGCGAACGACACACCACCCCACAACGACCAACAACGCAACTCCCTCGAAACGACATAGAGATCTGAACAGCACAGAACAGCACAGAACAGCACAGACGCCACATCACCTTTGCCAAGTTCTTTCAACTGGACTACGGGGTGAAACATAGAAATATAGAATACATAGATGAACAGCACAGAACAGCACAGAACAGCACAGATGCCACATCACCCTTGCCACGTTCTTTCAACCGGACTACGGGGTGAAACATTGAATACATAGATGAACAGCACAGAACAGCACAGAACTGATACAGACGCCACATTACCCTTGCCTAGTACAATCAATCGGACTACAGGGTGAAACATAGAAACATAGAATACGTAGATGAACAGAACAGAACACATTGTTTGGCCAAACGTGGCGTCTGGGGTGAACATAGAATAACATACCCCTCCTCAGATTCACACAACACCCTCAGCTAACCTACATGGCCACAACCCTACCTATTTGCTAGCCGCTTCTGCTGAGGTAGTCAGCTGCCACATTCTCCTTCCCTGGAATGGCTTCCACTGTGAAACGGTATGGTTGTAACCGCAACGCCCACCTTGTCAACCGTCCACTGACTGACTTGATTCTGTCCAAGTATTGAAGCGGTGAATGGTCGGTGAGTATGACAAAGTCTGTTCCATCCAGATACTGGTCAAATTTCTCCACTGCCCACACGAGTGCATAGCACTCCTTCTCAATGGGTGGGTAGTTCAACTCAGTGCCTGTGAGTTTTTTGCTGATGCAGGCCACTGGGTGCAAGAGTCCTTCTTGCTCTTGAAGCAGAATCGCTCCGAGTCCCGTCCCTGACGCATCTGTCTGCAACACAAACCGCCCCTCTGGAACTGGTAGACGGCATATGGGTGCATCACAGAACTTCGACTTGAGTCTCGAATGATCGCTGACACTCTCCTGTCCACTCCACGTGGCGTGGCTTCCCCCCTTTAGTGAGGTTTGTCAACGGCAAAGCGATGTCGCTGAAGTTTGGTACAAATCGACGGTAATACCCAACGAGTCCGAGGAAGCTTCTCGCCTCCTTCTTAGTCCGTGGTCTTGGCGCCTCTCTGATTTTTCCCATCTTGTCTTCAGTGGGTCTGATCCTGCCTTCCCCCACACGATGGCCCAAATACTCTACCTCCTTGCATCCCAGCTCGCACTTTGAC
>JAPXFY010001297.1:12500-15000 GCA_030674185.1 Monoplex corrugatus | reverse complement strand
ACATGTTTGGACCTTGTCATTAAACAAATGTAAAATTGCGGATTTCATGAAGCCAAAAACAAAGTCAGCCGGAGCAAAACAAACGCATAAAGCCAGCACCATTTGAAGAAAGTATGGCGAACAGGTTGTCAGGAACTTCTGATGAAATTTGCACATCTGCTTTAAGTGTTGTAAGAGTCTACCATCATTCTCGCTTCACGTAAAACATGTATCTAATCTGATGGTTATTCAAGATTACTTTTGGTCTTGACAAGACCAAACTCGAGATGGGGATACTCTGTTTAAACAAGGAGATCGTTTCAATGGCTTGACCGTATTCTTTCTTCTGTGGCGCCTTAGAAATGGATATTCTGTATAAAAAATGGAGATTTTTTTTCAATGGCTTGAATATCTTCTTACTTCTGTGGCGCCTGAAAAATGGATACACTGTATAAAAAAAAGGAGATCGTTTTAATAGCTTGACCATATTCTTTCTTCTGTGGCGCCTGAGAAACGGATATTCTGTATAAAAAGGGGATATTTTTTCAATGGCTTGACCATTTTCTTTCTTCTGTGGCGCCTAAGAAACGGATACTCTGTATAAAGAAAAACGAGATCGTTTCAATGGCTTGACTATCTTCTTTCTTCTGTAGCGCATAAGAAAACAAAATGTGAGGTCATACGCACCCAGACCCGCACGCAGTTTCTGACCTTGGAAGATCTGTCACGACAACATATTTATTACCATAGTCTGGCTAGAAATAATAAAATAAACGAATGTTTTAGAAATACCCAAGAAATCCTAGCTGAAAAGATGCTCTAGTTTTTAGACAGACGAAAAAGACCCGCAGACAAGCGCGCGCACAAATAACTCGCACTCACGCGCATATAAGCGTGAGAATAACAATGATAATGATGAAAATGATAATAACAATGACAACAACAACACAACAATAATAATAATAATGATAATAATACTAATTAATAATGATAATGATGATGATGATAATAATAACACACCTATAGCGTGAACAGTCTATGTCCTTGTGTCGAGTGTCTTAACCACTTGGCTATCGGTCACCAGCAACATATGGAGGGATTTTAAACCTTATGAAGTTCACTCGTGTTCCTCCTGGTCCAGAAGATCGTATCAAAACGCTTTGATCCTTCAATAGAAATATCCAAATCAGTTGAAATGTGTCAGCATTACGACAGTGTTTGTGTCCGGTAGCTTGTGTGGATAAGTGGTTAAAGCGTGTGTCTAGGACTTTTTGGTTTGGTTCAGTTTTTACGTCGACACCCACCTCAGGTGATATAGCCGACGGGGACAACCATCCCAGGGAAGTGTGGGAAGATGGGGATTATCTAATCCTATAACTGACACCACCAGAACAACAATGATGTTAAGATGGGACAGCGAGAAGGCCAGTTTTAATATAGCGCAGCCCGGGGATTCGAATCCACAACCGTTAGCATGTGAATCCGACGCTCAAACCAACTGAGCTACCGGGGCCCGCAAGTCTACGACGTGAGACACCCAGGTTCAGTTAGATAAGGGATCAGGTGGGGATTTTTCTCTACCCCTCTCCCCTCTTCTCCCTTTAACTTAATCTGAAGTGTTGTTCAGGGCGCTAGTCTTTTCAGAGAAGAGAAATCGAGGTCCCGTTTCTTCCATGCATTCAGCGCACGTTAAAGATCCTGTGGCAATGAAGGAGTTGCCGAAGCAAAATTCTGAAGAAAAATTCACTTTCACAAGTAAACAGGTAACACTCTCATGTAGCAAAAAAGAAAAAGAAAAAAGTGGCGCCACGCCTCGGCGACGTGCTCTCTCTTGGCAGGGCATACTGAATTTCACGCGGTAAATCCATTGTGACCAAAAAATAATATAGATAATAGATAGATAGATAGATAGATAGATAGATAGATAGTAGGTAGTAGATAGATAGATAGATAGATAGATAGATAGATAGATGGATGGATGGATGGATGGATACATACATACATACATACATACATACATACATACATACATACATAGACAGACAGATAAACAGATAGACAGACAGATAAACCGATAAATAGACAGATGAATAGACAGACACATAGATAGATGAATAGACAGACAGATAGATAGATAGATAGATAGATAGATCGATAGATAGATGGACAGATAGATAGATAGATAGATAGATAGATGGATGGATGGACAGATAGATAGATAGATAGATAGATAGATAGATCGAAAGATCGAAAGATAGATTAATAGATACATAGATAGACAGATAGATAGATAAATAGATAGATAGATAGATAGATAGATAGACAGATAGATAGACAGATAGATAGATAGATATATAGATAGATAGATAGACAGATAGATAGACAGATAGATAGATAGATAGATAGACAGATAGATAGATAGATAGACAGATAGATAAACAGATAGATAGATAGAAGATAGATATATAGATATATAGATAGCTTGATAGATAGATAGATAGATAGATAGTTATATAGATAG
>JAPXFY010001297.1:0-5000 GCA_030674185.1 Monoplex corrugatus | reverse complement strand
TAATGATATCTGGTGCACAACTCATGAAATAAGGTCAGTAGTACAACTAAAAAACCGTATTAAAAAAATTGTTATTCTTTACAATAAGATGATTTGTGGAATAATCAATCAAGCGCATAAGCATAAGCAAGCAATCATATATAATACATCTGCCCTTTACACAGCAAAAAAAAGTAAGTGAAAATCTTTAATAGGCTAGTCTTTGAGATATAAGCTTTTAAAAATGCATACTGCAATGCAAAATTGGCTGCCCAAACTATACTTAGCGCTGAGGAGTGCCGTTTCTGGGGAAACTTGGCGGTGAAAGAATTAAGAAGGGGCCAAGAAAACGTGAAATGGTAATTCGTGGAGAGTTTAAATTCTGGGTTTGATTATAAGGGGAGAAGTCAACAAATTGGGTACCAGATCCTAATTAAAATATTTGGATTTCTTTCGTATTGATCATAACTCTTTATTTTGTCTCGTAACAATTGCTAATATTTCAACACGTAATATGAATAAGAATGGAGCTCCTGCAGTCTGTTTCTGTTGAGATCAAATTTGAAATTTGACCATTAATGATTAACAGATAACTGTTGACTTAGATGTGTTCATACATCTTTTCTGTCTATTTACATAGGTGTTCTTACTCTTGTCTTTGCATTTGTGTATTTGTGTACGTGCGTGCGCGCACGCGCGCGTGTGTGTATATGTGTGTGCATGTGTGTGTGTGTGTGTGTGTGTGTGTGTGTGTGTGTGTGTGTGTGTGTGTGTGTGTGTGCACGCTCGGGGGTATGTGTGCATATACGGTATGTGAGTGTATAATTTGTTTTCATGTGTGTGTGTGTGTGTTTGTTTGTCAGGTTGTCTGTCTGTCTGTCCGTCTGTCTGTCTGCCTGTTTATCTGTTTGCCTGTCTGTCTGTACGTCCGTCTGTCCATCTGTCTATCTATTTATCTGTCCGTCTGTCTGTCTGTCCGTCTGTCTGTCTGTCTGTTTACGTTTATCTGTCTGTTTGTCTCTCTATCTGTCTGTCTGTCTGTCTCTCTGTCTTCCTCTCTGTCAGCGTGCGTTTGCGTATACGAATATGCCCCCCCCCCCTTCATTCATACTCAGTGCTTGACTTAGACAACCTCCAACCCAACATATTAGCACCTAACGCTCCCCCAGATAAACACGCGAAATTGCTGCCGTAACGACGTGGCCCCGTGTAGTTGTTAACCTCTGGGTTGTTTCCCTTTCCAATTCTCAAATGTCAGTGACGCCTGCGACCGTATTTTCAACGCCGAGACGACTGGGGGGGGGGGGGGGGGGAACAACACAGTATGAGGTAGAAAGAAATAACTAAACAAACATGTGGATGAATAAATTTCTTCTTCCTCTGTTTGTCTGTCTGTCTGTCTGTCTTCTTCTTCGTCTTCTTTTTCATCTTCTTCTTCTTCTTCTTCTTCTTCTTCTTCTTCTTCTTCTTCTTCTTCTTCTTCTTCTTCGTCGTCTTCTTTTTCTTTCTTTCTTTCTTTCTTTCTTTTTTTCTTTCTTTCTTTCTTTCTTCTTCTTCTTCTTTTTCCTCTTCTACTTTTTCTTCTTGTTCTTCTTGTTCTTCTTGTTCTTATTCTTTTTCATGTTCTTTTTTTCCCTCTTCTACTTCTTGTTCTTGTTCTTCTTCTTGTTTTTGTTCTTTTCCATGCTCTTCTTCTTCTTCTTGTTCTTCTTGTTCTTCTTCTTGTTCATGTTCTTCTTCTTGTTCATGTTCTTCTTCTTGTTCTTCTTCTTGTTATTGTTCTTCTTCTTGTTCTTGTTCTTGTTCTTTTTCATGTTCTTCTTGTTCTCCTAGTTCTTGTTCGTACTCTTCTTGTTTTTCTTGTTCTTGTTCTTGTTCTTGTTCGTACTCTTCTTCTTCTTCTTCTTCTTCTTCTTCTTCTTCTTCTTCTTCTTCTTCTTCTTCTTCTTCTTCTTCTTCTTCTTCTTCTTCTTCTTCTCTCCTTCTTAGTCTTCCTTGTTTTCTATTTATTTTCCGTCTTCTTTCACTTCTTTTTCTTCTTCCTCGTTTTAGTCATCTTCGTCATCTTCTTTTCTTTCTCTTTTCTTCCTCTCCCCCTCCTCCTCCTTCTTTTTCTTTTTTTTCTCTTCTTTTTCTTGTTCTTCTTCTTGTTCTTTTTCTGCCATCTCCTCCTGCTGCTCCGCTTCCTCTTTCTCCTCCTCCTCCTCTTCCTCCTGCACCTCCACCTCCTCCTCATCTTCTTCTTGTCCTCCTCCTCCTCCTCCTCCTACTACTACTTCTATTACCACCACCACCACCACCACCACTACTACTACTACTACTACTACCACTACTTCTATTACCGCTACTACTACTACTACCACTACTACTACTACTACTACTACTATTACTTCTATTACCACCACCACCACCACTACTACTACTACTACTATTACCACCACCACCACCACCACTACTACTACTACTACTACTACTTCTATTACCACCACCACCACCACTACTACTACTACTTCTATTACCACCACCACTACTACTACTACTACTATTACCATTACTATTACTACTACTATTACTACTATTACTACTACTACTACTACTTCTATTACCACCACCACTACTACTACTACCACTACTACTACTTCTATTACCACCACCACCACTACTACTACTACCACTACTACTACTTCTATTACCACCACCACCACTACTACTACTACCACTACTACTACTTCTATTACCACCACCACCACTACTACTACTACCACTACTACTACTTCTATATCTTCTGTACCATTGAGGGTGTTGCAAGTACATGTAGAACAAGTTGACGATCAACAGCGAGATAAAAGACCTGAAGTGGAGAAAACGCTACAACGTCAAGGACCTTTCAAATCATCCATCCAAGAAAATTAAAAAAAGAATGTTATGTTGTTTTAATTAAGGAAATCCAATAGACACGTACTGATTTCTTCAAATCTACCATTCAGTTGAGTTCACAATGTGTTCATTAACAAATATGAATACATAACACTGCACATTATGTGTGTTATAAAAAGGACATGTAGTATTAGAGAGAGAGACAGAGAGAGAGGGAGATAAAGAGAGAGACAGAGAGAGAGACAGACAGAGAGAGAGAGACATAGAGACAGACAGACAGACAGAGAGAGAGAAGAGGCAGAGACAGACACAGAGACACAGAGACACAGAGAGCGAGAGAGACAGACAGACAGACAGAGATAGAGAGGCAGAGAGAGACACAGAGAGAGACACAGAGACACAAACAGCGAGAGCGAGAGAGAGAGACAGAGAGAGCGAGAGAGAGACACAGAGAGAGACAGAGACAGAGAGAGCGAGAGACAAAGAGAGACAGAGAGAGACAGAGAGAGAGAGAGAGTGGGGGGCGAAGTGAGAGAAGATAGAAGGGGAGAGGAACGAGTGGAGCGAATTGTGAGAGACAGGGAACATGGAAGGAGGAACGCGTATCTTTAGATCATATGCGCGTATGCACCGATATGGATACTTCATTTTTTTGTCCATCTTTTCTTTATTTGTTTTGTTTTTTTCCAGTCACATTTTGTGTACGTTTTGAAATGGGCATAGCCATGATATAGCTCTGTGCAGTCAGCTGGGCTTTAAACAGAAACACTCACCACTGTAGCAATAATTACGATACATAGTGCTAGGTGATGATAACCTCCGGGTTACTTCCCTTCCCTAATGGAAGTCTGCGCCAGGGTTATAGCGTGGAGCACTGGGGAGAAGACAAACACAAAATGGTCAAGCCATTGTTTCAATCTCATCTTTTAAACCAAAAAAAAGTATTACAGAATTGTAGAATTTGTATTTCAAGTCGCAGATATGTTATTGTTATTGTTATTGTTATTGTTATTGTTATTGCTATTGCTATTGTCATTGTTATTGTTATTGTTATGTTATTGTTATTGTTATTGTTGTTGTGATTGTGTTGTTATTGTTGTTGCTATTGTTATTGTTATTGTTATTGCTATTGCTATTGCTATTGCTATTGTTATTGCTATTGTTCTTGTTATTGTTATTGTTATTGTTATTGTTATTGTTATTGTTATCTGCGACAAGGGCAAGCGAGAACGCTCACGTTGAGAGCCGATTTGAACGATGACTCGAATTCGATCAGTATTAGTACCGTACAAACTGTGATAAATATTCCAAAGAGACAATATTCAAATTTGATTGATTCGTTTGATGCCTGATATGCTATTATGCTATCTGATATTTGTATATATTGTTATCGTTATTGTTGTTGTTTAAAGCCTAGCCGACTGCGCAGAGCCATATCAGGGCTATAACCATTTCAAAAAGTTCACTATACAATACTGGAGGGGTAAAAACACGTGGAAAAGAGAATTAAGAACACGAATCAATGCACTCGCCCACATAACCCAAGGATTTATCCAGGCGATGACCACCACGTCCAATTCAACACCAGGGGACCATAACAAAATTGAATACAAATGTAAACGTATATTAAGGACATTAAAACGTGCTGGCCCCAGTAGCTCAGTTGAATTGAGCGTCGGATTCACATGCTAATAGTTATGGGTTCGACTCCCGAGGTGCGCTACATTAAAACTGGCCTTCTCATTTAATGGCTACCTGGCTGAACGTGTCTCTCAGTGACAAAAAAGCTACTTACTGCATAGCTTTCATCGGTGATCCGGCCGACTTC
Source organism: Monoplex corrugatus (assembly GCA_030674185.1). NCBI lineage: Eukaryota > Metazoa > Mollusca > Gastropoda > Littorinimorpha > Ranellidae > Monoplex > Monoplex corrugatus. The sequence goes on along the minus strand of JAPXFY010001297.1, from coordinate 316 downwards.
TTCAGCGCAACTGCTGGGTTGAGAACTGGCTTCAGTGCGCACCGCCGTGAGCGAACTCACGACAGTGCGACTGAATAAGTGAGGAGTACACCGATGGCAGGTTGTGTCGGCCCCGGTCACGGTTGAGGGTGGGGTTCCTTGCGGCGATGTAAACTGCCTCCTTTACTCGCCTCTGGAACCATCTTGCTTCTTTGTCAAGAACTTGCACACTGTCCTTTTCAAAGTGGTGTTGGGTGTGGGTCAGATGTTCTCCCACCGGAGAGGACTCACGCTTGTGTTCTTTTAATCTTTTGTGCAAGTTGCGCTCAGTTTCGCC
>JAPXFY010001295.1:32500-38171 GCA_030674185.1 Monoplex corrugatus | reverse complement strand
CAACAATACCACAACACTACTACCACCGGTACAATGTATAAGTATGTAAACAAGGTCAATACAGCAACAATACCACAACACTACTACCACCGGTACAATGTAAAAGTATGTAAACAAGGTCAATACAGCAACAATACCACAACACTACTACCACCGGTACAATGTACAAGTATGTAAACAAGGTCAATACAGCAACAATACCACAATACTACTACCACCGGTACAATGTACAAGTATGTAAACAAGGTCAATACAGTAACAATAACATAACACTACTACCACTGGTACAATGTACAAGTATGTAAACAAGGTCAATACAGCAACAATACCACAAACACTACTACCACCGGTACAATGAACAAGTATGTAAACAAGGTCAATACAGCAACAATACCACAACACTACTACCACTGATACAATGTACAAGTATGTAAACAAGGTCAATACAGCAACAATACCACAACACTACTACCACCGGTACAATGTACAAATATGTAAACAAGGTCAATACAGCAACAATACCACAACACTACTACCACCGGTACAAAGTGTATGTACAAGTATGTAAACAAGGTCAATACAGCAACAACAGATAATACCACAATACTACTACCACCGGTACAAAGTGTATGTACAAGTATGTAAACAAGGTCATTACAGTACTGCAGCAACAATACCACAATACTACTACCACCGGTACAATGTACAAGCTTGTCATATTGGCAGATGTGATGCGTCTAGTGTGTCAGCTTCAGCCTGCATCGCTGGCTAGCACTGCTGTGCGAAAAGAAGAACAGAAGGCGTAAGTCTCTTCCTGTCAGTACATAGCCTCTCCATCAGCAAGCCCTACGTTGTGCCTCCTCGTGGCGACAGGCGGTAACTGAGCACCTCACGGACTCAGGCTGAATCTCGTAGGACTCGGAGGAGGTCTGGCCCCCAGACGTGAGGCATGCAGGCCCACTGGCGTGTGGATACGCCTGGTGCCCACGAACCAGACCCCCAAGCTATGGGTGAATAGCTCCACTGCCTTGTGGACATCTCGGGAGAGAGTAAGGCTAGCGGAGAGACCGTACACAAACCGATGGAAGGCAACGGGAAACCACCATCGTAATTTTTCCCAGGTTATCATGGACAGAAACAAAAAGATCAAAGACAATGACGTAAATAGGTGCTCCTATGGAGCAGCTTCGTCCGGTAGGGACCGTCATGCGGCGCAGGTGACACCAGACCGTCAGCAAGTTACTGTGAACCCTAAACTCAGATTTAAAAACATCAAAGTTGCAACATGGAATATAAGAACGTTGTTGCAAAAGGGTAAATTAGAAAATATCAAGACAGAGATGGAAAGACAACATTGGTATTTTGGGACTAGGGGAAGTGAGATGAAAGGCATGATAACATCAGGAGAATACACAATGATATACTCTGGTGGTAACTCACATGAAAGAGGAGTAGGCATCATGATGGACAAAGACAAATCAAAAGCAGTTAACGGATACTGTGTCCGACAGTCTTGATGGAGGCAGACACACGTAGATCACTCATAAGGAAGATTAGGAAAAGACAGGCAACATTTATAGGCCATTTTATGAAGTAGGGGGATTTGGAGCACCTGGTCACAACAGGAAAGCTGGACGGAAAGAGAGCACCAGGTAGACCCAGGGAGAAAATGCTGGACGGACTTGCAGAATGGCTGGGGACGAGGAGGGTGGGGGAGATGCTAGGGGCAACGAGAGATAGAGGCAGATGGAAGTCCATGATCGCCAACGCCATGCGGCAGGGCACCAGATGATGATGATGACTACCACCGGTACAATGTACAAGTATGTAAACAAGGTCAATACAGCACTACAGCAACAACAGATAATACCACAATACTACTACCACCGGTACAAAGTGTATGCACAAGTATGTAAGGAAGAAAAATATACATATATTATAATCATTTGATAAAAAGTACTTCATATACAAACACACTCATGAAAACACACACACACATACACGCAGACGTACACACACACACACACAAGCACACACACACACACCCACACACACACACACACACACACACACACACACACACACACACACACACACACACACACTTATTTGCAGAACTATCAGCTATACTAATGGCTTTAGATTTCTTATCAAATCAAACAAAATAATGCTCCACATATACTCTTTTGTGTTGATTCTAACTCAGTTCTTCAAGCTATAAGAACTCGATTCCACGATTCCAAAGTTAGATCTGAAATGATCACTGATATTAGTAACACAATACACATACCAGCAATGAGAGGATCAGAGACAACATTCCATCTCACTGTGGATTTTATTATAATGAAAAGTATGACCTTTAGGCAAAAACAGGAGCGAAAGGACCAACAGATTCCTTGCACTTAAACATACCTTTTTCATTGCAAGAATATTACACAAAGGATCAACATATTCCTTGCAATCAAACATTCCTTTTTCATTGCAAGAATATTACACAAAGGATCAACAGATTCCTTGCAATCAAACATACCTTTTTCATTGCAAGAATATTACACAAAGGATCAACAGATTCCTTGCAATCAAACATACCTTTTTCATTGCAAGAATATTACACAAAGGATCAACAGATTCCTTGCAATCAAACATACCTTTTTCATTGCAAGAATATTACACAAAGGATCAACAGATTCCTTGCAATCAAACATTCCCTTTTCATTGCAAGAATATTACACAAAGGATCAACAGATTCCCTGCAATTAAACATTCCTTTTTCATTGCAAGAATATCACAGTATGGTAGAAAAAGCTCAGCGACTACGTTTCAATCAGAAGAAAAGAAAGCAGCTTGTCTGGGACTTGATGATGAAATAAAGAAAATGCACTATTTCGTTAGTAATAAACAAGAGATTAATGTTTACCTAAGAAGACAAGTAACATCTTTGTTTTGTAGATGGAAATTAAATTGTTTTAGGACAAAGTACATGTATGTTCGAAACGTTTCTTGTTTGTGTGGTAAGGATATATCAATGGATCATATATGTAATAATAATAATAATAATAATTACAATATTTATATAGCACAAAATCTTGATAAAATCAAATCTAAGCTCTGAAGCAGACACACACGCACGCACGCACGCACGCACGCATGCACGCACGCACACACACGCACGCACACACACACACACACACACACACACACACACACACACACACACGCATGGCTATAAATGGGGAGAAAGAATAAAAGCAATAAAAGCAAGAATAAAAGCAATGGAAAATTATAGAGAGCATAGCATATACAATTAGGCCTATATATTATGACCATGTGATTCCCCTCCGAGCGGAGACAGGCTGCAGAGGGGGGGGGGGGGGGGTTGAGTGAGGTTAGGATTTTATGCGGAGGAGAAAAGGTGAGTTTTGAGAGCGGACTTGAAGGAGACAAAAGTAGGTTGCTGACGGACTGAGAGAGGAAGTTTGTTCCAGGAGAGTGGACCAGAAACAGAGAAGGCTCGTGGACCATAGGTATTGAGCTTAGTGCGTGGAAAGCGAAAAGTCAGAGGATCGGAGGCAGAGCGGAAGGTACGTGAGGGAAGATAGATCTCAAGTAGGCTTTGACAGGTAATCGGGAGCTACAGTACTTGTGACAAGTTAAGGGTCAATTTACCCAATATGTTACCTTCTTTTGTGTCTTCAGTTAGTGATATTCCACAACTGACGTTTGATTTTTTCAATTTGTTAATTTAGATTTTATTTTCAAGTTCTTGTCAGTTACCTTGTCAGTTATACTTTGACAACATTCCTAATTTCATGTACGCTATAGTTCTTATTCCTCTAACCTTTTCCCTCTCCTCTTTCCATCATCGTCTAATATCACATTATGTGGATAGACATTACAGGAAACTGAACTCACTCACACACACACACACACACACACACACACACACACACACACACACACACACACACACACACACACACACACACACACATACACACACACACACACACACACACACAAGGGGATGTGATTTACACATCCACCGTCAGAGCATGGGTCTGCAGAAGCAGATCAGCCAGGTATTATTTTAGGTACTTGTAGGTGTACAGTGGTTTGATATGTTGGATGCTGACAGAAGAAAACATCAGTTTTGTCTAACTCTAAGCATATCAAGAACACAGACATCAACACAGACACTGACCAGGCTCATTATGAAGGCCACAGACCTACATACAAACCAGGAACTGTTAGAAAGAGAGAGAGAGAGAGAGGAGAGAGAGAGAGGGGGAGAGAAAGAGGAGAGAGAGAAAGAGAGGAGAGAGAGAGGGGGGGGAGAGAGAGGGGGGGGAGAGAAAGAGAGGAGAGAGAGAGAGACAGACAGATAGACAGACAGAGAGAGAGAAAGCGAGAGAGAGAGACAGACAGAGAGAAAGAGAGAGAGAGAGAGAGAGAATGATATGTTCTTGACAAAGAGAAAAAGACAGTGTAGGGGTGTGTGTGTGTGTAAACCTTACATGTGTAAACTTGTGCCCGAATAAGTATGTGTATGTGTGTGCACATGTGTGTCCATGAGTAGGTAAGCTTTCTGTGTGTGTAGTGTGTGTGTCTATGTGTGCGCGTGGATGCCTGTGTGTCTCTCATATTAAAAGATTCATCAAGAAAACACACCTGACATTAACCAGACACGCAATTGCCACTTGCCAACGTTAGTTTGATCAGTCTCGCATGGCACTTTTGTCAAAATGACTCGGGATGAAAATTACTGCAGTCAAACATGATGTCAGTAACATGACACTGAAATATATCTACAGACAGACTTTTACATATGGATACTTGTGTGTGTGGAAGTAATTTGGGGAATGTCTTTATCTTGAACATCCTACTGCCTTCTAATGTGTACAATTTGTTCAAAACGTTGTACATTGTCCATCTTTAAACAAAACAATGTTCAGGATGTTGTACATGTACACTCTTCATCTTGAACTGAAATAATGTTCAAGATGATGTGCACTCTCAATCTTCAAGCAAAATAACATACTCTCTAAGAATAAGCACTGAATATTTGCAGTTAGAAACAGGCACAAGTACATAACAAAGATGAGTACCAAACACCTGTACATTTACACCTGGGTACAGAAGTTCACTTCAAAAACAAGCATCAAACATCCATGGTTAATCCTTTGACTCCCGCACCCTATCCACCAACTGCAAAAAACTAACCTTTTGACTCCCTCACCCTATCCACCAGCTTCCTGCAGGATGAGTGAGGGAGTCAAAGGGTTAAGTTTTTCTTTGCTTGTATGGTTGACAGTGCCGGATGCTGGCGGACAGAATGCAGGAGTCAAAGGGTTAAGATACATCACAGAAATACGCACACATGAGCTTCTACAGACTGAAATTCACACATGAGCTTCTACAGACTGAAATTCACACATGAGCTTCTACAGACTGAAATTCACACATGAGCTTCTACAGACTGAAATTCACACATGAGCTTCCACAGACTGAAATTCACACATGAGCTTCCACAGACTGAAATTCACACATGAGCTTCCAAAGACTGAGATTCACACATGAACTTCCACAGACTGAGATTCACACATGAACTTCCACAGACTGAGATTCACACATGAGCTTCCACAGACTGAGATTCACACATGAACTTCCACAG
>JAPXFY010001295.1:15000-27500 GCA_030674185.1 Monoplex corrugatus | reverse complement strand
TGTCACCCAACAGCATGGAAACATTACAAGTGAAGAAGTAGTCTGTCAACCAACAGCATGAACATTACAAAGTGAAGTAGTTCTGTCAACACAACAGATGGAAACATTACAAAGTGAAGAAGTAGTTCTGTCAAGTAGTTCTGTCAACACAACAGCATGGAAACATTACAAAGTGAAGAAGTAGTTCTGTCAACACAACAGCATGGAAACATTACATGACAAAGTGAAGAAGTAGTTCTGTCAACATCAACAGCATGGAAACATTACAGTAAAAGTGAAGAAGTAGTTCTGTCAACATCAACAGCATGGAAAACATTACAAAGTGAAGAAGTAGTTCTGTCAACATCAACAGCATGGAAACATTACATGTACAAAGTGAAGAAGTAGTTCTGTCAACATCAACAGCATGGAAAATTACATGTACAAAGTGAAGAAGTAGTTCTGTCCATCAACAGCATGGAAACATTACAAAGTGAAGAAGTAGTTTGTCAACACAACAGCATGGAAAATTACAAAGTGAAGAAGTAGTTCTGTCAACATCAACAGCATGGAAACATTACAAAGTGAAGAAGTAGTTCTGTCAACACAACAGCATGGAAACATTACATGTACAAAGTGAAGAAGTAGTTCTGTCAACATCAACAGCATGGAAACATTACAAAGTGAAGAAGTTTTGTCAATCAACAGCTGACATTACAGTACAAGGAAAATAGTCTGTCACCAAACAGAAACTTACAAATAGATAGTTCTGTCAAACAACAGCATGAAACATAAAGTGAAGAAAGTTCTGTCAAACAACACATGGAAACATTACAAAGTGAAGAGTAATTCTGTCAACATCACAGCATGGAAACATTTACAAGTGAAGAAGTAGTTCTTCAACACAACAGATGGAAACATTACAAAGTGAAGAAGTAGTTCTGTAACACAACAGCATGGAAACTTACTACAAAGTGAAGAAGTAGTTCTGTCACACACAGCATGGAAACATTACAAAGTGAAGAATAGTTCTGTAACATCAACACATGGAAACATTACAAAGTGAAGAAGTAGTCTGTCAAACAACACATGAAACATTACATGTACAAAGTGAAGAAGTAGTTCTGTCAACATCAACAGCATGGAAACATTATTACAAGTGAAGAAGTATTCTGTCAACATCAACAGCATGGAAACATTACAAGTGAAGAAGTAGTTCTGTCAACACAACAGCATGGAAACATTACAAGTGAAGAAGTAGTTCTGTCACATCAACAGATGGAAACATTACAAAGTGAGAAGTAGTTCTGTCACACAACAGCATGGAAACATTACAAAGTGAAGAAGTAGTCTGTCAACATCAACAGCATGGAACATACAAAGTGAGAAGTAGTTCTGTCACACAACAGCATGGAAACATTACATGTACAAAGTGAAGAAGTAGTTCTGCAACATCAACAGCATGGAAACATTACAAGTGAAGAAGTAGTTCTGTCAACACCAACGCATGGAAACATTTGTACAAAGTGAAGAAGTAGTTCTGTCAACACAACAGCATGAAAACTTACAAAGTGAAGAAGTAGTTCTGTCAACACAACAATGGAAACAACATGTACAAAGTGGAAAGTAGATTCTGTCAACATCAACAGCATGGAAACATTACAAAGTGAAGAAGTAGTTCTGTCAACATCAACAGCATGGAAACTACATGTACAAAGTGAAGAAGTAGTTCTGTCAACATCAAACAGCATGGAAACATTACATGTACAAAGTGAAGAAGTAGTCTGTCAACATCAACAGCATGGAAACATTCTGTACAAAGTGAAGAAGTAGTTCTGTCAACATCAACAGCATGGAACATTACATTACAAAGTGAAGAAGTAGTTCTGTCAACACAACAGCATGGAAACATTACATTACAAGTGAAGAAGTAGTTCTGTCACATCAACAGCATGGAAACATTACATGTACAAAGTGAAGAAGTAGTTCTGTCAACACTACAAACAGACATGTGAACATTACATGTACAAAGTGAAGAAGTAGTTTGTCAACACAACAGCATGGAAACATTACAAAGTGAAGAAGTAGTTCTGTCACTCAACAGCATGGAAAATTACATGTACAAGTGAAGAAGAGTTGCAACATCACAGCATGGAAAATTCTGTACAAAGTGAAGAAGTAGTTCTGTCAACATACAGCATGGAAACTAACAAAGGAAGAAGTAGTTTGTCAACATCAACAGCATGGAAACATTACAAAGTGAAAAGTAGTCTGTCAACATCAACAGCATGGAAACATTATGTACAAAGTGAAGAAGTAGTTCTGTCAACATCAACAGCATGGAAACATTACATGTACAAAGTGAAGAAGTAGTTCTGTCAACATCAACAGCATGGAAAAACATTACAAAGTGAAGAAGTAGTTCTGTCAACACACCAACAGCATGGAAACATTACAAAGTGAAGAAGTAGTTCTGTCAACATCAACAGCATGGAAACATTACAAAGTGAAGAAGTAGTTTGTCAACACCAACAGCATGGAAACATTACATGTACAAGTGAAGAAGTAGTTCTGTCAACATCAACAGCATGGAAACATTACAAAGTGAAGAAGTAGTTCTGTCAACATCAACAGCATGGAAACATTACATTACAAAGTGAAGAAGTAGTTCTGTCAACATCAACAGCATGGAAACATACATTACAAAGTGAAGAAGTAGTTCTGTCAACATCCAACAGCATGGACAACATTACAAAGTGAAGAAGTAGTTCTGTCAACATCAACAGCATGGAAACATTACATGTACAAGTGAAGAAGTAGTTTCTGTCAACACAACAGCATGGAAACATTACAAAGTGAAGAAGTAGTTCTGTCAACACAACAGCATGGAAACATTACATGTACAAAGTGAAGAAGTAGTTCTGTCAACACCAACAGCATGGAAACATTACATGTACAAAGTGAAGAAGTATTCTGTCAACATCAACAGCATGGAAACATTACTTCAAGTGAAGAGTAGTTCTGTCAACACAACAGCATGAAACATTACAAAGTGAAGAAGTAGTTCTGTCAACACAACCATGGAAATTACTGTCAAGTGAAGAAGTAGTTCTGTCACATCAACAGATGGAACATTACATTACAAGTGAAGAAGTAGTTCTGTCACACCAACAGCATGAAAATTACAAAGTGAAGAAGTGTTCTGTCAAACCAACAGCATGGAAACATTATGACAAAGTGAAGAAGTAGTTTGTCAACACCAACAGCATGGAAACTAATGTACAAAGTGAAGAATAGTTCTGTCAACACAACAGCATGGAAACATTACAAAGTGAAGAAGTAGTTCTGTCAACATCAACAGCATGGAAACATTACAAAGTGAAGAAGTAGTCTGTCAACACAACAGCATGGAAACATATGTACAAAGTGAAGAAGTAGTTCTGTCAACACAACAGACGGAAACATTACAAAGTGAAGAAGTAGTTCTGTCAACACCAACAGCATGGAAAATTACAAAGTGAAGAAGTAGTTCTGTCAACATCACACATGGAAACATTACATTACAAAGTGAAGAAGTAGTTCTGTCAACATCAACAGCATGGAAACATTACATGTACAAAGTGAAGAAGTAGTTCTGTCAACACAACAGCATGGAAAAACATTACAAAGTGAAGAAGTAGTTCTGTCAACACAACAGCATGGAAAAATACATGTACAAATGAAGAAGTAGTTCTGTCAACATCAACAGCATGGAAACATTACAAAGTGAAGAAGTATCTGTCAACATCAACAGCATGGAAACATTACTAAAGTGAAGAAGTAGTTCTGTCAACATCAACAGCATGGAAACATTACAAAGTGAAGAAGTATTCTGTCAACATCAACAGCATGGAAACATTACAAAGTGAAGAAGTAGTTCTGTCAACACAACAGCATGGAAACATTACAAAGTGAAGAAGTAGTTCTGTCAACACAACGCATGGAAACATTTACAAAGTGAAGAAGTAGTTCTGTCAACATCAACAGCATGGAAACATTACATACAAGTGAAGAAGTAGTTCTGTCAACATCAACAGAAGTATTGTACACACGAGGAACTAGACAAAGTAAGATATTTTCCAAGCAAAACTTACAATGAGATGCTGTCAACCACAGTGAACATAATAGAAGAGTCGTCAACATCACACTGGAACATACAAGAAGTATCTGTCACACACCATGGAACATACAAAGAAGTTTTCACAACAGATGAACATACAAGGAAGATATCTGTCAACACACAGCGAACATTCAAGTGAGAATTCTCAACAACACATGAACATTACAAGTGAAGATATCTTCAACACAGCATGAAACATACAAGAAGTATTTGTCAACAACAGATGAAACATTAAAGTGAAGAAGTAGTTCTGTCAACACCAGCAGAACTTACAAGTGAAGAAGTAGTTCTGTCACATCAACAGCATGGAACATACAAAGTGAGAAGTAGTTGCAACACAACAGCATGGAAACATTACAAGTGAAGAAGTATCTGCAACACAAGCGGAAACATTACAAGTGAAGAGTTTGTCACACAACAGCATGGAAACATTACAGTAAGAAGTAGTTCTGTCAACACACAGCATGAACTATACGAAAATAGTCTGTCAACACAACAGCAGAAACTAAGTAAGAGTATTTGTACACAACAGAGAAACATTAAAGGAAGAAGTAGTTCTGTCAACATCAACAGCATGGAACTTACAAGTGAGAGTATTCTCACCAACAGCATGGAAAATATACAAGTGAAGAAGTATTTCACACAACAGCAGGAACATTACAAGTGAAGAGTATTCTCAACACAACCTGAAACATTACAAGTGAAAGTCTGTCACACCGCAGAAACATTACAAGTGAAGAAGAGTTGTCAACACACACAGAACATTACAAAGTAAGAAGTAGTTGTCAACACACAGCATGGAACATACAAGTAAGAAGTAGTCTGTCAACACCAACCAGGAAACTATCAATGAAGATAGTCGTACATCACAGCATGAAACATAATTACAAGTAAGAAGTAGTTCTGTCAACATCACACATGGAAACATTACAAAGTGAAGAAGTAGTTCTGTCAACATCAACAGCATGGAAACTTACAAAGTGAAGAAGTAGTTCTGTCAACACAAGTCATGGAAAACATGTACAAAGTGAAGAAGTAGTTCTGTCAACACAACAGCATGGAAACATTACAAAGTGAAGAAGTAGTTCTGTCAACACCAACAGCATGGAAACATTACAAAGTGAAGAAGTAGTTCTGTCAACATCAACAGCATGGAAACATTACAACAAATGAAGAAGTAGTTCTGTCAACACAACAGCATGGAAACTTACTGTACAAAGTGAAGAAGTAGTTCTGTCAACACCAACAGCATGGAAACATTATTACAAAAGTGAAGAAGTATTTGTCAACATCAACAGCATGGAAACATTACAAAGTGAGAAGTAGTTCTGTCAACAACAGATGGAAACATACATCAAAGTGAAGAAGTAGTTCTGTCAACATCAACAGCATGGAAACATTACAAAGTGAAGAAGTAGTTCTGTCAACATCAACAGCATGGAAACATTACAAAGTGAAGAAGTAGTTCTGTCAACATCAACACATGGAAACATTACATGTACAAAGTGAAGAACAGTAGTTCTGTCAACATCAACAGCATGGAAACATTACATGACAAAGTGAAGAAGTAGTTCTGTCAACATCAACAGCATGGAAACATTACATGTACAAGTGAAGAAGTAGTTCTTCAACACAATCGAATGGAAAATTACAAAAAAGTATCTGGAACACAACAAGTGAAAATTCATACAAAGTGAAAATAGTCTTCAACATCAACAGCATGGAACAACATACAAAGTGAAGAAGTATTTAACACAATAATGAAATACATGACAGAAGATGTCTCAACACAAAGCATGAAAAATACATGTCAAAGTGAAAAAGTAGCTGCAAAAAAGTATGGAAACATCAACAAGGAAAATTATTACAAAGAAAGTATTGAAACAAAACATGTACAAAGTGAAGAAAGTAGTTTGTCAACACTCAACAGCATGGAAACACATTACAAAGTGAAAAGTAGTCTGTCAACACAACGCATGGAAACATTACATTACAAAGTGAAGAAGTAGTTCTGTCAACATCAACAGCATGGAAAACATTACAAAGTGAAGAAGTATTCTGTCAACATCAACAGCATGGAAACATTACAAAGTGAAGAAGTAGTCTGTCAACACCAACAGCATGGAAACATTACAAAGTGAAGAAGTAGTTCTGCAACACAAAAGCAGGGAAAACATTACAAAGTGAAGAAGTAATGATCAACACAACAGCATGGAAACATTACAAAGTGAAGAAGAGTTCTGTCAACACAACAGCATGGAAACATTACAAAGGAAGAAGTAGTTCTGTCAACACAACAGCATGGAAACATTACATTACAAAGGAAGAAGTAGTTCTGTCAACATCAACACATGGAAACATTACACAAAGTGAAAATAGTTCTGTCAACATCAACAGCACGGAAACATTACAAAGTGAAGAAGTAGTATTGTCAACATCAACAGCATGGAAACATTACAAAGTGAAGAAGTAGTTCTGTCAACACCAACAGCATGGAAACATTACAAAGTGAAGAAGTAGTTCTGTCAACACCAACAGCACGGAAACATTACAAAGTGAAGAAGTAGTTCTGTCAACACCAACAGCACGGAAACATTACAAAGTGAAGAAGTAGTTCTGTCAACATCAACAGCATGGAAACATTACAAAGTGAAGAAGTAGTTCTGTCAACACCAACAGCATGGAAACATTACATGTACAAAGTGAAGAAGTAGTTCTGTCAACACCAACAGTATGGAAACATTACATGTACAAAGTGAAGAAGTAGTTGTGTCAACATCAACAGCATGGAAACATTACAAAGTGAAGAAGTAGTTCTGTCAACACCAACAGTATGGAAACATTACATGTACAAAGTGAAGAAGTAGTTCTGTCAACATCAACAGCATGGAAACATTACAAAGTGAAGAAGTAGTTCTGTCAACATCAACAGCATGGAAACATTACAAAGTGAAGAAGTAGTTCTGTCAACATCAACAGCATGGAAACATTACATGTACAAAGTGAAGAAGTAGTTCTGTCAACATCAACAGCATGGAAACATTACATGTACAAAGTGAAGAAGTAGTTCTGTCAACATCAACAGTATGGAAACATTACATGTACAAAGTGAAGAAGTCGTTCTGTCAACATCAACAGCATGGAAACATTACAAAGTGAAGAAATCATGTACGCTGTCACAAGGGATCTCTTTTCCATCTGACAGATGGACATGCATACTGGTCCTTTATCGCCGCATGTAAAATAACAGCAAATGGCAAAACTTTGAGACAGGCTGATAAATTTAAATATCTGGGAACAGTCATCTCACCAGATGGCAGATGCACATCAGAAATAGCCAGCAGAATCAGCCAAGCCAAAACAGCATTCAAGAAGATGAAAAGCGTTCTTACAACTAATGCCTATCAATGAACATCAGGAAGAGAGTACTTGAGTGTTATACAGAACATTTGTATTCAGGTATGTTTTTAAATCCCCTGTGCGATTAATTGGATGGAGTGGTCAACGCCAGGGGCGTCTCCTTAGATTATGTGCTCTGACACATTGATATGTGTACTTAACTTTCTGTTCCTTTTGTTTTCCTGTGGAAGTGCTGTGTGTGCAATGAAATGGTTATAGCCCTGATATGGCTCTATGCAGTCGGCTGGGCTTTACGTAACAATCAGAATAAGGCTCCAGCACTTCACTGCTCTGACCGTTTGTCAACAATCAGGGGATGAAGACTGTAGACAAATTGTGCTATCTGTTACTGTTATTTTTGTTTAAAGCCCAGCCGACTGTGCAGAGCCATGTCAGGGCTTTAACTGTTTCAAAACATACACAATACTTCAACAGGAAAAATAAAATACACATATCAATGCATTCGCGCACATTATCCATGGAGATGCCCCTGGCGTTGACCACTCCATCCAGTTTATCACACAGGGGATTTAAAACACACACCTGAATACAAATTTAAACATAACTAAGAACTCTAAAACATACACAATCATCTCATCATCTCTCTCCCTCGCCAGGATCAGCGATAGAAGCCATGCTTGACATCACAAGTTTTCTCCATGTACCACGATGAAGACATCTGTGGACAACCTCCTGGGTCTCCAGACCACAGACTTCAGCGATGTTGTTGAAACAGGAGGTGTGTGGTCACCCCTTTCTGCTCCTCACCTCAACTTTCCCCAGCAGGACCCTTGAAATCAGATCTGTTTTGGTGTTTCTGATCGCATGGCCTAAGTATTTCAGCTTTCTTTTGCTCATCTCTGTCAGCAGTTGGCGCCTGACATTCAGTTCCTTAAACACACTATCGTTTGTTCTTCTGTATGTCCATTTGATTCTGAGAAGTCGTCTATAGAGCCACATTTCTGCGGCATTGATCAAAGAAACATATATAAGAATGGGCCTGAATTACCTGAAATTGCTTCCGCCTATCTCATTTCCCTAGAGCCAAAAATGCACTTAATACATGTACATATAATTATATATATATGGCAACAAGGGATAGATGCATTATGGAGGACTATGATCGCCAACGCCATGTGGCAGAGCACATGATGATGATGATTTCTTTGCCACCTTAATGACTACAGAAGCTGGCACAGCTTTTTACAATGCAATAATGACGATGTCGATGAGGATGATAACCATAATGTTATGGAGTTCCATCTAGGACTGAGACTGCGTGACAGGGCTGTACTCTACGCTTACTGTCATAGTATATCCTGCTGTCAACCAGGCCTGAAGAGATACAGACAACTGCGGAGATGGTCAGAAGATTTAAGCAACACCCTCAATGATGCATCCGTGGAGTGGATGAGACTCGACTGTGTGGTCCCCGTCTTCCCAATGAGCTCTTAGCACACCCAACTCTGGGTAGGAGCCAGTTAGAGCCGAAAAATCCCACAACGATTTTTGAAGGGACTGATGGGGATTCACACACACACACACACACACACACACACACACACACACACACACACACACACACACACACACACACACAGAGTCACACACACACACAGAGTCACACATAAACACACACACACACACACACACACACACACACACACACACACAGAGTCACACATAAACACACATACACACACACACACACACACACACACACACACACACACACACATAAACACACACACACACACACACAGAGTCACACATAAACACACACACACACACACACACACAGTACCTGTTTACAGAGTTGAGAGACACAAGTGGCACAGGCCATACCGACAGACGCCATCAGGAACAGGAAGGAAAACACCAACAGATATCCATAGCTCTCAAAGTAATACTTCTGCCTGGTACAACACAGACCATCACTGTCATTGTATACATACATACATACATACATCATCATAACACACACACACACACACACACACACACACACACACACACACACACACACACACACACACACAAAGTTCTCAAAGTAACGCTCATGCCTGGTACAACACAGACCATCACTGTCAGTATATACATACATACATCATCATCATAACACACACACACACACACACACACACACACACACACACACACACACACACAGTCACACACATAAAGATGATAACTGTAACATGATAAAGCTGATCAACATGATAATGGTTATAAACACATAATAAAGATAACATGACAAAGATGATCAATATAACATGATAAAGATGATCAACATAACATGATAAAGATGATCAACATAACATGACACAGATGATCAACATAACATGACAAAAATGATCAACATAACATGACACAGATGATCAACATAACATGACACAGATGATCAACATAACATGACAAAGATGATCAACATAACATGACAAAGATGATCAACATAACATGACAAAGATGATCAACATAACATGACAAAGATGATCAACATAACATGACAAAGATGATCAACATAACATGACACAGATGATCAACATAACATGACAAAGATGATCAACATAACATGACACAGATGATCAACATAACATGACAAAGATGATCAACATAACATGACAAAGATGATCAACATAACATGACAAAGATGATCAACATAACATGACAAAGATGATCAACATAACATGACACAGATGATCAACATAACATTACAAAGATGATCAACATAACATGACAAAGATGATCAACATAACATGACACAGATGATCAACATAACATTACAAAGATGATCAACATAACATGACAAAGATGATCAACATAACATGACAAAGATGATCAACATAACATGACAAAGATGATCAACATAACATGACAAAGATGATCAACATAACATGACAAAGATGATCAACATAACATGACAAAGATGATCAACATAACATGACAAAGATGATCAACATAACATGACAAAGATGATCAACATAACATGACAAAGATGATCAACATAATATGACAAAGATGATCAACATAAAATGATAAAGATGATCAACATAACATGACAAAGATGATCAACATAACAAATTTGATCAACATAGCATGATAAAGATGATCAACATAACATGACAAAGATGATCAACATAACATGACAAAGACGATCAACATCAACATGACAAACTTATCAACATAACATGACAAAGATGACCAACATGACAAAGATGATCAACATAACATGACAAAGATGATCAACATAACACAATAAAGATGATAAACATAACAATTATAAACATTATATGATAAACATAACATGATAAACATAACACCATAAAGATAACATAATAATGAAAAACATGACAGATACTAACCACATGGCCTGCAGCACGAAGAGGATAGGAAAGAAGAGAATTCCGAAGGGACAGTAACCCTGTATCAAGACGCAGAACCCTTGTCGCATGTAGCACGGCTGTCGGGGGATGGGGGCAGGAGTGCTGTCCTCTTTCAGTGGCAGCTCCTTCACAACCAGTGACAAACCAAGGTCACACTTAATCATGTTCATACCGCCATGTGTGGAACCACTCAAGGTAATGATTAGTGTTGGACTGACAAGACTGAGACTCTGTGTGTGTGGGGGTGGGTGGGTGGTGGTGGGTGGGATGAGTGTGTGTTGTGTGGTGGTGTGTGGTGGTGTGTGGTGTGTGTGGTGTGTGTGTGTTGTGTTGTGTTGTGTTGTGTTGTGTTGTGTTATGTTGTGTTGTGTTGTGTTGTGTTGTGTGTGTATGTGTGTCTATGTCTGTGTGTCTGTGTGTCTGTTTACAGGAACAAACGCTTGTCTCACCTGTCGGCATCACCGGGTTCAGCGTTGGCCGCTGCACTCTTTGACACCACCATCATCTTCCAAATGGCTCTGTCTTGACTTTTGTGGACAACTTCTTGAGTATTTAGGCCACTGATGTTGGTTATGTTCTCGGTATATGATACTAGAGGTCTGCCTTTCTTCCTTTTTGCCATTGTTTTTTCTTGAAAGATGGTTGCCATGAGGTCCGTGATCTTGTTGCGTGACACATGGCCAATGTATTTTAGTCTTCTCTTGTAGATGTCTGCAAGTAGTTTTCTGGTAGTATCAAATTCTTCCAGGACATTTTCATTAGTTCTTCTATCTGTCCATTTGACTTGTAGTAGTCTCCAGTAAAACGTCACTGCTGCCTCAATTCTTCAGAGAAAACGCTTGTAATGCATAAAAGAAAATGTTACTCATAATGCATAATGAAACATATTGCCTGTGATGCATAAAAGACAATAACAAATCAATGCAATCCAGAGAACAGACAGACAGACTTACAGGTAAAACATGCAGGTAGACAGGAAGAGAGGTCAGGCAGTAGGACAATAGTCCCCCTATCAGGGAACACAGCACGGTCAGATCCATGGTCACACAGACAGACAGACAAACAGACAGACAAACAGACAGACAGACTTACAGGTAAAACATGCAGGTAGACAGGAAGAGATGTCAGGCAGTGTGACAATAGTCCCCCTATCAGGGAACACAGCACAGTCAGACCCATGGTGCAGGAGAAGGCCAACACAAGGATGGTCATGGGCACGAAACTACTGCTGCCCTGGCTCCAGTAAATCAGGTTACAGATCAGGTAGATACACCACACACACCTGGCAAACACACACAGACAATCATGTTAGATGTCAGGTACATACACTACACACACCTGACACACACACAATCAGGTTAGATGTCAGGTACACACACCACACACACCTGGCAAACACACACGATCAGGTTAGATCTCAGGTACACACACCACACACACACCTGGCACACACACACACACACAGACAATCAGGTTAGATGTCAGATACACACACCACACACACCTGGCACACACACACACAGACAATCAGGTTAGATGTCAGGTACACACACCACACACACCTGGCAAACACACACAGA
>JAPXFY010001295.1:0-12500 GCA_030674185.1 Monoplex corrugatus | reverse complement strand
ATGACAACATGTATACCCATCAAAGTGGCCAAGTCGGTATGATGACAACACATGTATACCCATCACTGTGGCCAAGTCGGTATGATGACAACACATGTATACCCATCAATGTGGCCAAGTCTGTATAATGACAACATGTATACCCATCAATGTGGCCAAGTCGGTATGATGACAACACATGTATACCGATCAATGTGGCCAAGTCGCTATGATGACAACACATGTATACCCATCAATGTGGCCAAGTCGGTATAATGACAACATATATACCCATCACTGTGGCCAAGTCAGTATAATGACAACATGTATACCGATCAATGTGACCAAGTCAGTATAATGACTACATGTATACCCATCAATGTGACCAAGTCAGTATAATGACAACATGTATACCGATCAATGTGACCAAGTCAGTATAATGACAACAGGTATACCCATCAATGTGACCAAGTCAGTATATTGACAACATGTATACCGATCAATGTGACCAAGTCATTATAATGACAACATGTATACCCATCACTGTGACCAAGTCAGTATAATGACAACATGTATACCCATCAATGTGACCAAGTCAGTATAATGACAACATGCATACCCATCACTGTGACCAAGTCAGTATAATGACAATATGTATACCCATCACTGTGACAAAGTCAGTATAATTACAACATGTATACGTATACCCATCACTGTGACCAAGTCAGTATAATGACAACATGTATACCGATCACTGTGACCAAGTCAGTATAATGACAATATGTATACCCATCACTGTGACAAAGTCAGTATAATGACAACATGTATACGTATACCCATCACTGTGACAAAGTCAGTATAATGACAACATGTATACCCATCAAAGTGGCCAAGTCGGTATGATGACAACACATGTATACCCATCACTGTGGCCAAGTCGGTATGATGACAACACATGTATACCCATCAATGTGGCCAAGTCTGTATAATGACAACATGTATACCCATCAATGTGGCCAAGTCGGTATGATGACAACACATGTATACCGATCAATGTGGCCAAGTCGCTATGATGACAACACATGTATACCCATCAATGTGGCCAAGTCGGTATAATGACAACATGTATACCCATCACTGTGGCCAAGTCAGTATAATGACAACATGTATACCCATCACTCTGACCAATTCAGTATAATGACAACATGTATACCCATCAATGTGACCAAGTCAGTATAATGACTACATGTATACCCATCAATGTGACCAAGTCAGTATAATGACAACATGTATACCGATCAATGTGACCAAGTCAGTATAATGACAACAGGTATACCCATCAATGTGACCAAGTCAGTATATTGACAACATGTATACCGATCAATGTGACCAAGTCATTATAATGACAACATGCATACCCATCACTGTGACCAAGTCAGTATAATGACAACATGTATACCCATCAATGTGACCAAGTCGGTATAATGACAACATGTATACCCATCAATGTGACCAAGTCGGTATAATGACAACATGTATATCCATCACTGTGACCAAGTCAGTATAATGACAACATGTATACCCATCAATGTGACCAAGTCAGTATAATGACTACATGTATACCCATCAATGTGACCAAGTCAGTATAATGACAACATGTATACCTATCACTGTGACCAAGTCAGTATAATGACAACATGTATACCAATCAATGTGACCAAGTCGGTATAATGACAACATGTATACCCATCAATGTGACCAAGTTGGTATAATGACAACATGTATACCCATCACTGTGACCAAGTCAGTATAATGACAACATGTATACCCATCACTGTGACCAAGTCAGTATAATGACAACATGTATACCCATCAATGTGACCAAGTCAGTATAATGACAACATGTATACCCATCACTGTGACCAAGTCAGTATAATGACAACATGTATACCCATCAATGTGGCCAAGTCGGTATAATGACTACATGTATACCCATCACTGTGACCAAGTCAGTATAATGACAACATGTATACCCATCAATGTGGCCAAGTCAGTATAATGACAACATGTATACCGATCAACGTGGCCAAGTCGGTATAATGACAACATGTATACCCATCACTGTGACCAAGTCAGTATAATGACAACATGTATACCCATAACTGTGGCCAAGTCGGTATAATGACAACACATGTATACCAATCACTGTGGCCAAGTCAGTATAATGACAACATGTATACCCATCAATGTGACCAAGTCAGTATAATGACAACATGTATACCGATCATGTGTGCGTACATCCGGAACTTTTTTTTTTTTTTTTATCTATTTGCATGTCTTTTTCAATGTGGCCAAGTCAGTATAATGACATGTATACCCATCACTGTGGCCAAGTCAGTATAATGACATGTATACCCATCACTGTGGCCAAGTCGGTAGCACAGACGACCACTGAAAGACGGGTTATGGGTTCAAACCCAAATCTGTTACCGTTATTGTTGCTAAATTAACTCGTCGGCAATGCTCCGCAGCTCAGGCTGTGGGGCTGTCTCTTGCCTGTGACGTTCCGCAACCAAAGCTGCGGAGGATGTTATGATTTTTTTACCAAGACAATTTGCATACTATATTAAGGGAGATTATGCTGAAAGCACAGTTTAACCACTTTTCTAAGTAGATTTCTTTCCCTTTGACGTAGCAGACTGTTGGAAATCTATTTTTGGCTTGTTTTTGCGGTACCCGAATAATCAAAGGAATTTCGAAGAGTCAAAAGACTATATGCCTGTATTTAATCATTTTGGGGACAAAATATTCATAAAAGCAGAACTCATAGTGACTTCCAGTGAAGAATGTATATCCTGTGACATGTTAAGTGCAGTTTTGTGACATGGATATTTAATGGATTACAAACAGCACTTTGATAAGTCATGTGTGCGTACATCCGGAACTTTTTTTTTTTTTTTTATCTATTTGCATGTCTTTTTCAATGGTAAACCAGAAAAAAATGAAAGCATGCATAAACAAGCGGTCTGCACAGTTACAAAATAGACATAATGACTTTTTTAAACATATATAACATGACAGGTTTAGTATTGTTGATTATTCTCCACAATTTTTTTAAAACAACCAAAAACCGTGCATCTCGAGAGTTTGAGCAGCCATTTTAGAGTGCATCTCCAAAGAGTTGGAACCCAGCCGACTGTGTAGAGCCATATCAGGGCCATAACCGTTTCAAAACATGCACAGTACTTCCAGTGCTCAGCCAACTTTGCAGAGCCACCTCAGGGCTATAAACATTTCAAAACATACACAATACTTCAACAGGAAGAAAAAGAAAATTTTCAAAACATACACAATACTTCAACAGGAAGAAAAAGAAAATTTTCAAAACATACACAATACTTCAACAGGAAGAAAAAGAAAATTTTCAAAACATACACAATACTTCAACAGGAAGAAAAAGAAAATTTTCAAAACATACACAATACTTCAACAGGAAGAAAAAGAAAATTTTCAAAACATACACAATACTTCAACAGGAAGAAAAAGAAAATTTTCAAAACATACACAATACTTCAACAGGAAGAAAAAGAAAATTTTCAAAACATACACAATACTTCAACAGGAAGAAAAAGAAAATTTTCAAAACATACACAATACTTCAACAGGAAGAAAAAGAAAATTTTCAAAACATACACAATACTTCAACAGGAAGAAAAAGAAAATTTTCAAAACATACACAATACTTCAACAGGAAGAAAAAGAAAATTTTCAAAACATACACAATACTTCAACAGGAAGAAAAAGAAAATTAAGTAAACATATCCATGCATTCATGCACATGATTTAAGGAGATGTTCCTGGCGATGACCATTCCATTCAATTTATCACACAGGGGATTTAAAAAACATGCCTGAATACAAAATTAAACATTACTAAGGACATTAAAGCATACATAAAAACGGGGCTCAATTACCTAAAACTGCTCCCACACATCCCATTTCCTTAGAGCCAGAAAATGCATTTATGTACCCAATTATCAATCCTAAGAGAAATTATTAAGATTTTATGGAACACATACAGGTAAATGGACCAGCAAGGCAGAGAATGACAGGAAGAAATGACAGAAAGCAAAGGAACAAGGAAGAAACAAAGAGAGTGACAGAAAAGAAAAAAAATTCTAGCACAGAATTTCCAGAAGATGGGGATACTATTTATAATGAAAGAGCCCCGGCATCCCCATAGGGCATGTGTGTGTGTGTGGGGGGGGGGGTGGGTGGGGGGGGGAGGAACCCACATCAGTCAAACAAAAAGAAAAACAAAAACAAAAACTATGGGATTTTCTTCCCCCTACTGGTTTATACTCGAACACGAGTGTTCTACAGGCTTACTGAAATGACTGGGACCACACAGTCACGTCTCGTCCACACACGAGTGTTCTACAGGCTTACTGAAATGACTGGGACCACACAGTCAAGTCTCGTCCACACACGAGTGTTCTACAGGCTTACTGAAATGACTGGAACCACACAGTCAAGTCTTGTCCACACACGAGTGTTCTACAGGCTTACTGAAATGACTGGGACCACACAGTCACGTCTCGTCCACACACGAGTGTTCTACAGGCTTACTGAAATGACTGGGACCACACAGTCATGTCTCATCCACACACGAGTGTTCTACAGGCTTACAGAAATGACTGGGACCACACAGTCAAGTCTCGTCCACACACGAGTGTTCTACAGGCTTACTGAAATGACTGGGACCACACAGTCAAGTCTCGTTCATACACGAGTGTTCTATAGGCTTACTGAAATGACTGGGACCACACAGTCAAGTCTCGTCCACACACGAGTGTTCTACAGGCTTACTGAAATGACTGGGACCACACAGTCAAGTCTTGTCCACACACGAGTGTTCTACAGGCTTACTGAAATGACTGGAACCACACAGTCAAGTCTTGTCCACACACGAGTGTTCTACAGGCTTACTGAAATGACTGGGACCACACAGTCACGTCTCGTCCACACACGAGTGTTCTACAGGCTTACTGAAATGACTGGGACCACACAGTCATGTCTCATCCACACACGAGTGTTCTACAGGCTTACAGAAATGACTGGGACCACACAGTCAAGTCTCGTCCACACACGAGTGTTCTACAGGCTTACTGAAATGACTGGGACCACACAGTCAAGTCTCGTTCATACACGAGTGTTCTATAGGCTTACTGAAATGACTGGGACCACACAGTCAAGTCTCGTCCACACACGAGTGTTCTACAGGCTTACTGAAATGACTGGGACCACACAGTCAAGTCTTGTCCACACACGAGTGTTCTACAGGCTTACTGAAATGACTGGGACCACACAGTCACGTCTCGTCCGCACACGAGTGTTCTACAGGCTTACTGAAATGACTGGGACCACACAGTCAAGTCTCGTCCACACACACGATGTTCTACAGGCTTACTGAAATGACTGGGACCACACAGTCATGTCTCATCCACTTTACGAATGGTAATGAGGGTGTTTCTCAAACTGCCTCATCAACACTGCAGGTGTCTGTATTTCTTGGGCCTGATTGACACCTGGTTATATTATAAGATAAGCATGGATGACAGTTCTGTCAGTCTCAATCCAAAATGGAATTCATTTGCATCATCATCATCATCATCAGATTTGTTCTCGGCATCGTAGGATCATGAAAAAATGTCCAGTGTTCTGTGACTCTTTAAGCCCTGCCACTGTGACGACCTCACGTTTCATTTAAAGGCAGATTGGAGAGCGGAAGTGAGCAGCATGGGAGTTAAGGCACTGGAGCGGTGTAGAAGACTTTGGTGGGGGGTGGGGGGGGGGGGGTGACCTACACAAGTAAACCACCAATTATGTCATATTCAGTACAAAGCAAATATACTGATTTCATGCTTAGTCAAGGACCAATCATCTTTATCAAAATAATAGTTAAAAATCGCATGATTTTTCTTCGCTATATTAATTCTATAATACTAACAGTAACAGTCACAGTACAAATAGCAGTAGTCATGGTAGTAATTATCATCACACACTGACGTAACTACCAGTAGTCACAGTACAAATAGCAGTAGTCATAGTAGTAATTATCACCACACACTGACGTAACTACCAATACAGTAACAGTCACAGTACAAATAGCAGTAGTCATGGTAGCAATTATCAGCACACACTGACGTAACTACCAGTAGTCACAGTACAATTAGCAGTAGTCATAGTAGTAATTATCACCACACACTGACGTAACTACCAATACAGTAACAGTACAAATAGCAGTAGTCATAGTAGTAATTATCACCACACACTGACGTAACTACCAGTAGTCACAGTACAAATAGCAGTAGTCATAGTAGTAATTATCACCACACACTGACGTAACTACCAGTAGTCACAGTACAAATAGCAGTAGTCATAGTAGTAATTATCACCACACACTGACGTAACAACCACTACAGTAACAGTACAAATAGCAGTAGTCATAGTAGTAATTATCACCACACACTGACATAACTGCCAATACAGTAACAGTACAAATAGCAGTAGTCATAGTAGTAATTATCACCACACACTCACGTAACTACCAGTAGTAACAGTACAAATAGCAGTAGTCATAGTAGTAATTATCAGCACACACTGACATAACTACCAATACAGTAACAGTACAAATAGCAGTAGTCATAGTAGTAATTATCACCACACACTGACATAACTACCACTACAGTAACAGTACAAATAGCAGTAGTCATAGTAGTAATTATCAGCACACACTGACGTAACTGCCAATACAGTAACAGTACAAATAGCAGTAGTCATAGTAGTAATTATCAGCACACACTGACATAACTACCACTACAGTAACAGTACAAATAGCAGTAGTCATAGTAGTAATTATCACCACACACTGACGTAACTGCCAATACAGTAACAGTACAAATAGCAGTAGTCATAGTAGTAATTATCACCACACACTGACATAACTACCACTACAGTAACAGTACAAATAGCAGTAGTCATAGTAGTAATTATCACCACACACTGACGTAACTACCAATACAGTAACAGTACAAATAGCAGTAGTCATAGTAGTAATTATCACCACACACTGACGTAACTGCCAATACAGTAACAGTACAAATAGCAGTAGTCATAGTAGTAATTATCAGCACACACTGACATAACTACCAATACAGTAACAGTACAAATAGCAGTAGTCATAGTAGTAATTATCACCACACACTGACGTAACTACCACTACAGTAACAGTACAAATAGCAGTAGTCATAGTAGTAATTATCAGCACACACTGACATAACTACCAATACAGTAACAGTACAAATAGCAGTAGTCATAGTAGTAATTATCACCACACACTGACGTAACTACCACTACAGTAACAGTACAAATAGCAGTAGTCATAGTAGTAATTATCACCACACACTGACGTAACTGCCAATACATAACTATACTATCACATGTTATATATATATATATATATATATATATACAAAGCTGGTGTGAGCCAACGATGATTTTTTTTAATTATCACTGCAGTGTGTAATTTTCGCCAATAAATGGCATCATCAGGATCATATCAATATTCTGAAAATAGAAACAAAACATCTTTTGTTAAGGAAACAGTAAATATGAAATGGGGACAAAGATAAGTGGTCAAGGAAAACCCAGACCACAACTTAATGGTCAGTTCTGTACGCCTATACTCATCCTTTACGTTTATCCCCGGGTCGATATCTCTGATCCACAGTGCCTCCAGAGTCATGCAATAATCCTCGCCCCTTGTGGTTGAAGCCAAAATCTCAACATCTTCTGACCCCATTGTAACCTTACATTGTGCGAGATGCTTTTTTACAGGCCCAGTGTTGTTGATGTGCTCACGGAAACTGGTTTGTAAATGTCGGACAGTCTGTCCAACATAGCATGCCTTACAGCATGGACATGTCAGTTTGTATAAACCACCCCACTCCGGATCAACGTTGGCACTTGTGCCTTCAAGGATGGCAAAACAGTCCTTAGTTTTCACAAGATCATAACGATTGTACAAGGGGCGTTACATTTATGTAGAGCACGGGCATATTCATCAGAAACTTTTCCCCTATATTGTACGAACAAACAGACTGTCACACTTTTCGCCCTTTCCTTTTTCACTTTCGCCTGGCACCATTATCTTTGATAGTGTCGACTCAATTATTGGATAGTAAATATCTCTCTCTCTCAGTATATATATATATATATACATACATATATATATATATATATATACAACTATGCTATCATATGTTATATAAACACAACTATGCTATCACGTGTTATATAAACATAACTATGCTATCACGTGTTATACTAACATAACTATGCTATCGCGTGTTATATAAACATAACTATGCTATCACTTGTTATATAAACATAACTATGTTATCACTTGTTATATAACGATAACTATGCTATCACTTGTTATATAACGATAACTATGCTATCACTTACAGTAGTAAACATGACGTGAGACAAATCCTCCTGCAAGGCCACAAACGCCGTAACTCCACTGAAAAACAAATAACAACAACAACAAGTGATCAGTTTTAGCATCAGCTCCATACAGGAGGTGTATCTGAGATACATCTTTCAATGTAATAACACTATGATGCATCAACAGGAGGTACATCTGAGATATATCTTTCAATGTAATAACACTATGATGCATCAACAGTGGGTACATCTGAGATATATCTTTCAATGTAATAATATAACACTATGATGCATCAACAGGAGGTACATCTGAGATACATCTTTCAATGTAATAATACTATGATGCATCAACAGGAGGTACATCTGAGATACATCTTTCAATGTAATAATATAACACTATGATGCATCAACAGGAGGTACATCTGAGATACATCTTTCAATGTAATAATACTATGATGCATCAACAGTAGGTACATCTGAGATACATCTTTCAATGTAATAATACTATGATGCATCAACAGGAGGTACATCTGAGATATATCTTTCAATGTAATAACACTATGATGCGTCTACTCTACACAGCATATACATGTTTTCTATAAAAAGTGCAACAAGAATTCTTTGACATGGACTGTTTGTATTATACAAACGGATGTATTCTTATCATTATTATTGTTATTATTACTATTATTACTATAATCATCATCTTTTTCTTCTTCATTATTAGTATTATTATTACTATTATTATTATTACTATTATTATTATCATCATGATGATGACGATGATGATTACTATTATATTATCATTATTATCATTAGTGTAGTAATAATAATAATAATAATGATGATGATGATAATAATAAGTAGTTGTAGTAGTAGTAGTAGTAGTAGTAGTAGTAGTAGTAGTAGTAGTAGTAGTAGTAGTAGAAGCAGCAGCAGCAGCAGTGGCAGTAGCAGCAGTGTAGTAGCCATAGAAGGAGGAAGAATAGTAGTAGTAGTAGAAGTAGTAGCAGCAGTGTAGTAGCCATAGAAGGAGGAATAGTAGTAGTAGTAGTAGTAGTAGTAGAAGTAGTAGCAGCAGCAGCAGTACAAGAAGTAGTAGTAGTAGTAGTAGCAGCAGCAGCAGCAGTAGTAGCAGCAGCAGCAGCAGCAGTAGAAGTAGTAGTAGTAGCAGCAGTAGTAGTAGTAGTAGTAGTAGCAGCAGTAGTAGTAGTAGTAGTAATAGTAGTAGTAGTGGTAGTAGTGGTGGTGGTGGTGGTGGTGGTGGTAGTAGTAGTAGTAGTAGTAGTAGTAGTAGTAGTAGTAGTAGTAGTAGTATACTATTATCACCATCATTACCATTTTCATTATTATTACTATTGTTATTGATATTATTATTATCATTATTATAATTATCATTATCATATCATTATCATCTCCATCATCATCATCATCATCATCGTCATCATCATCATCATCAATATGACAAATTACAACAAGACAAAGGAGAATACTCACCACAAACCACTTCACCAACTGTCCACGATCACCTGGAGTCAACTGCTCAAAGTATCCTGCAGCTGTGTCCAACATAAAATAAACAACAACAATAAAAAACAATCATCATATTTCATTTGCAGCATTCATGTTGAAACATATAATCAAAGTATAGCATGTATTTTCTGTTTGTTATTTCTTTCAACATCCGTTCACTTAATGTGTTTCGTATGTATCATTACGACACAGGAGATCATTTCTGTAAATCTTTTAATGCATAAAGCACATTCACTCACACATTTCCCTACATCCACACACGCACACATACACACACATACACACACACACACAATTACACACACACACAAATACACACATACACATACACACACATACACACACATACATACACACACACATATCACTTATAGTGAAAAGACGTTAAATTAAAGAACGAACGAACACACACACACACACACACACAAATACACACACACACATACACACACACACACATACACACATCCACATACACACACATCCCCCTCCCCCCCCCCCCCCCCCCGCCTACACCTATACACATACATACACACAAATACACACATAAAGACACAGACACACACATGGATGCTACCAGAAAATTGTCAAAAACCTGATAAACAGGAGCCCAAGGGCCGCACAAAGCCCCTGGTGGGGAAATGGGACAGCTGCCCATTGGGGGGGGGAGCATTACCCCCCCCCCCATTATTGTTACTGTTATTCTTGTTTAAAGCCCAGCCAACAGCGTACAGCCATATCAGGGCTACAACCAAAGGACATAACTCTTGAGAATTATCTCCCATGTTGTATAGAACTTCTCAGATCTAACACACTTTGCACTACCCATTCAGCTGGCATAGAAGCAGATACAAAGTACAAAAACAGTAAGCTCAGAACACTCCTCAAAAAAAGGAGCGCCCAAGTCTACCTTTATACTCTGCAACTACCCTACACACAACTATGAGAGAGGAGAGAAATACATACAATATATTGGTCTTATGTTCAAGATTGACATAGTCTTTTATTCTTGAACTTGGTAGGCTTGGGCGCTCCTTTTTTGAGGAGTGTTCTGAGCTTACTGTTTTTGTACTTTGTATCTGCTTCTATGCCAGCTGAATGGGTAGCACAAACTGTGTTAAATCTGAGAAGTTCTATATAATATGGGAGATAATTCTCAAGAGTTATGTCCTTTGATTATATTATAAAAATTCTCCCTGCTTCCCTCTTATTTCTTTGGCATGGCTACAACCATTTCAAAACATACAATAATTCAAAAGGAAATAGAAAGGAAAAGAAAATTAAGTACACATATCAAAGCATCCGCACACATAATCTAAGGAGCTCCTCCTGGCGTTGACCACTCCATCCAATTCATCTCACAGGGTGGATAGGGTGCAGGAGTCAAAGGGTTAATGTAGCCTTGGCAGATAATTAAAGTCACACCATGTTGCTGCTGTTTTTCTTCTTCGTGATTCTCTGATGTGCAGCAAGATCAGCAAACAGCCGGCCTGAATGTTTGGAACGTTTTGGTTTCCAACCAAAGCAAGAACTGAGTACCAAATTGCCACTTTCTGCTTTCAATGTCTAAATTCTGACACCATGCAAATATGTTTTTCAGAACTCCTCCTGTCCTACAAACCTTCCAAAGCCTTCAGGTCTCAAGGAGTTTTTCTCTTCTCTGTAAACTTAACCAGAAAAAAAAACATGAAAAAAGAATAAGAACGCATATTTAATACAATAAGACAAGACAGGCGCAAATGTTCGGCCAACTGGCCTTTGTCAAGCATAAGATCACAAACAAACAAACACCAGATACAAAAATTAGGAGAAAAAGACTGAAACTTCCCTTATTCCTTCTCTCACACTGGAAGGAGCAACAGGGAAGTTTATAATAATAATAATAAAGGCAATTTATATAGCGCTTTCCAGAGCACAAAGCGCTTCACATAAAATCAGTATATAACTAAATACAAATAGATACACCAACATAAAATTTAAACATACCGCTGCTAACACTATATAACATAAAACATAAAATTTACGTTCAACAAGACATATTAACATAGTAAATTCAAATATTACTAAAAATAGTGACAATCATACAAAAATATTTTCTCTCTCTTTCTCTTCACACACACACACACACACACACACACACACACACACACACACACACACACACAGAGACCCAAACACACTCCCTCTCTCAACCACTCAGTTTCTCTACTATCAAATTCTATCACGCTTACACATACTCTTACTCATACTCTCACTCTCTTGCCCCACCCCAACCATACTCTCGCTCTCTACCGTGCTCCCGATATTCCTTGCTCACTCTCTCTCTCTCCCGCACAGCCTCTCTCTCTCTCTCTTTTCCTCTCTCCCTCTCTCTCCCTCTCTCTTGCTCGCATAAACATGCTTCACACACACACACACACACACACACACACACACACACACACACACACACACACACACACACACACACACACACAC
>JAPXFY010001294.1:0-38175 GCA_030674185.1 Monoplex corrugatus | reverse complement strand
ACGTGATCAGTGACATATTTTGTTGTGGAAAGAGAAAGAGAGAGAGAGAGAGGCAGGCAGACGCACACAGACACACAGACAGAGACAGAGACAGCGAGAGAGAGAGAGACAGAGAGAGAGAGACAGAGATAGAGAGAGAGAGACACAGACAGACAGAGAGACACAGACAGAAAGAGACGGACATAGACACAGAGACAGAGACAGAGTGAGAGTCAAAGAGAGAGAGAGAGAGAGAGAGAGAGAGAGAGAGAGAGAAAGAGAGAGAGAGAGAGAGAGAGAGAGAGAGAGAGAGAGAGAGAGAGAGAGAGAGAGAGAGAGAGAGAGGATTGAATCGTATTCATATTTGAAAACATTCATATTTCATTGAATTTAACACAGTCGCATGCGATAGCAAAATCTTTACGCGTAGTTTTCGATGTGGATTCAGCGTGTCAACATTTGAGTGTTGGGTGATATGTTGTATGCCACATTGCAGATTATAACTGGCAAACGTGGAGTGACTGGTCCCAGTGCAGCGTCACTTGTGGTGGAGGTCAGAGGTCAAGATCACGGCTTTGTGTGGACAGTGGTACCGGAAGTGAGGATAACACGAAATGTACAGGTCAAGGTCAAGAAACAGAATCATGCAATACCAACAACTGTACAGGTACTATCACTTGGTGATGTTCTGTTTTCATTACAATTGTAAGAACTGGCTAGAGATTAAATGTTTTAATCTGATGTTTTCTTAAAACTCTGCTGGGGTTGGGATTGTTTCAACTGTACATTTTTTTCTGGTTTCCCACTGTCACGGACACATCTGGTCCCAATGCGATTCGAATCATGGGTTGTACTTACTCTACAACAGTGGTTAACAAGAAACACCACGAGGGTGCAGATCGGGACGCTCACCTCCTAAGCTCCTGACGCCAATCGACAGTCATTTCTTCAAGCAAAAATCACTTTAGTGAATAGACATTAAATCAAAGACTGCCACCACCACTACCCCCATTGGCTACGTTGTTTAGCTGATGACAGTGATGAGACTTCCCTTTTCAGGTTACAGTTTTATAATTATGGTTGTTCTGGAAATTTCTGATATGACACTGTTCTGATCAAGGTCAAGAGACAGAATCCTGCAACAACAACGCTTGTGCAGGTGTGACCATCATTGTCATGATGACAGTTGTTTCGTCTTATTCTTGTTCTTCCTGATGGTGCTGTTATTGTTTCTGTTGTTACTGCTGCTGTTGCTGTGCCATCCTCCACCCCATTCCAGTTGCATTAGATGAGCCACGATCATGGCTTCATTCGTACCTCCCGCTGAATACTGTCCAATCTATAAAGTGAACACAAATTGATCAATCAGAAGGCTTCTTTTGCGTATATATCTCCTCATTCCACTTATTTCAACTCTCCGACTCATCGTACAAATCTAGGTCCTGTCTGGCACAGTACAAGTGCTAGGAGATTCACAGAAGTTATCAGTATCAAATCAGCATAACCCCAATCCTCTACCATTGGATCAATATAACCTCAAAACCTCTATCATAACATCAGT
The DNA here is from genome assembly GCA_030674185.1 of Monoplex corrugatus. Lineage (NCBI taxonomy): Eukaryota > Metazoa > Mollusca > Gastropoda > Littorinimorpha > Ranellidae > Monoplex > Monoplex corrugatus. Next base: position 36,635 of record JAPXFY010001294.1, on the reverse strand, counting down.
ATAAACCTTATTCTCTACCATTAGATAAGTATAAACCTAATTCCTCTATCACAGAAATCCAAAACAAACGCTCAGAAGTAAGATGAGACGATATAAGGATGATAGTTCCATGACTTTGTCGCATCCACGAGAAATTTTGTTTCTGAAATCAGGTATGTATTTACCATCTTCATATACTGTCATTTTACAATGGTATCTATGTCTTAACGACTAAGTTTGTTAGAACAAAATGATTTCAATTCCTTGTATCTTTCGGTTTTGCTGCTAAAGATAAGACGTGATCAGTGACACATTTTGCTGTGGAAAGAGAAAGAGAGAGAGGCAGACTGACACATACACAGACACACAGACAGACAGAGACAGAGACAGCGAGAGACAGACAGACAGACAGACAGACAGACAGAGACAGAGAGAGACAGAGAGAGAGACGCACACACTGATGGAGAGACAGAGACAGAAAGAGACAGACACAGAGACACAGAGAGAGTGAGAGTCAAAGAGAGTCAAAGAAGACAGACAGACAGACAGAGAGACAGACAGACAGACAAACAGAGAGACAGAGAGAGACACAGAGAGAGGGTTGAATCGTATTCATATTTGAAAACATTCATATTTCATTGAATTTAACACAGTCGCATGCGATAGCAAAATCTTTACGCGTAGTTTTCGATGTGGATTCAGCGTGTCAACATTTGAGTGTTGTGTGATATGTTGTATGCCACATTGCAGATTATAACTGGCAAACGTGGAGTGACTGGTCCCAGTGCAGCGTCACTTGTGGTGGAGGTCAGAGGTCAAGATCACGGCTTTGTGTGGACAGTGGTACCGGAAGTGAGGATAACACGAAATGTACAGGTCAAGGTCAAGAAACAGAATCATGCAATACCAACAACTGTACAGGTACTATCACTTGGTGATGTTCTGTTTTCATTACAATTGTAAGAACTGGCTAGAGATTAAATGTTTTAATATGATGTTTTCTTAAAACTCTGCTGGGGTTGGGATTGTTTCAACTGTACATTTTTTCTGGTTTCCCACTGTCACGGACACATCTGGTCCCAATGCGATTCGAATCATGGGTTGTACTTACTCTACAACACTTGTTAACAAGAAACACCACGAGGGTGGGGATGGGACCTGGAGCACCAATGACTCGCCACTCTCGGGACGCTCACCTCCTAAGCTCCTGACGCCAATCGACAGTCATTTCGTCAAGCAAAGATCACTTTAGTGAATAGACATTAAATCAAAGACTGCCACCACCACCACCCCCATTGGCTACGTTGTTTAGATGATGACAATGATGAGATCTTCCCTTTTCAGGTTACTGATTTATAATCATGGTTGTCCTGGAAATTTCTGATATGACACTGTTCTGATCAAGGTCAAGAGACAGAACCCTGCAATAACAACGCTTGTGCAGGTGTGACCATCATTGTCATGATGACAGTTGTTTCGTCTTATTCTTGTTCTTCTTGATGGTGCTGTTATTGTTTCTGTTGTTGCTGCTGCTGTTGCTGTGCCATCTTCCGCCCCATTCCAGTTGCATTAGATGAGCCACGATCATGGCTTCATTCGTACCTCCCGCTGAATACCGTCCAATCTATAAAGTGAACACAAATTGATCAATCAGAACGCTTCTTTTGCAGATATATCTCCTCATTCCACTTATTTCAGCTCTCCGACCCATCACACAAATCTAGGTCATGTCTGGCGCAGTGCAGTGCAAGTGCTAGGAGATTCACAGAAGTTATCAGTATCAAATCAGCATAACCCCAATCCTCAACCATTGGATCAATATAACCTCTACTATAATATCAGTATAAACCTTATTCTCTACCATTAGATGAGCATAAACCTAATTCCTCTACCACAGAAATCCAAAACAAATACTCAGAAGTAAGATGAGACGATATAAGGATGATAGTTCCATGATTTTGTCGCATCCACGAGAAATTTTCTTTCTGAAATCAGGTGTGTATTTACCATCTTCATATACTGTCATTTTCCAGTGGTATTTATATCTTGACGACTAAGTTTGTTAGAACAAAATTATTTAAATTTCTTGTATCTTTTGGGGTTGCTGCTAAAGATAAGACGTGATCAGTGACATATTTTGCTGTGGAAAGAGAAAGAGAGAGAGAGAGAGAGGCAGACAGACACACACACAGACACACAGAGACAGAGATTGTGAGAGAGAGAGAGAGAGACAGAGAGAGAAAGAGACAGAGACAGAGAGAGAGACACACTGACAGAGAGACAGAGACAGAAAGAGACACAGAGACACAGACAGAGAGAGTGAGAATCAAAGAGAGAGAGACAGAGAGAGAGACAGAGAGAGAGGATTGAATCGTATTCATATTTGAAAACATTCAAATTTCATTGAATTTAACACAGTCGCATGCGATAGCAAAATCTTTACGCGTAGTTTTCGATGTGGATTCAGCGTGTCAACATTTGAGTGTTGTGTGATATGTTGTATGCCACATTGCAGATTATAACTGGCAAACGTGGAGTGACTGGTCCCAGTGCAGCGTCACTTGTGGTGGAGGTCAGAGGTCAAGATCACGGCTTTGTGTGGACAGTGGTACTGGAAGTGAGGATAACACGAAATGTACAGGTCAAGGTCAAGAAACAGAGTCATGTAGTACCAACAACTGTACAGGTATAATCACTTGGTGATATTCTGTTTTCAGTATGATTGTAACAACTGTCTAGAGATTAAATGTTTTAATCTGATGTTTTTTTAAAGAATGAGGCTGAAAGGCGAGTTCACCTCATCCAGTGTGCTCAACAAGGGCGGGTGACCGGGTGGGAGGAGCATGTAGTGGAAAGAAAGATTGGATGGAGTGAGATCTGGGAGTGGAACACATCGAGGTTAAGCTTTCTTCTTCGGTCCACCTATGATGTTCTGTCTTCACCAGTGAACTTAGTCAGATGGAAGGTCCAGGAAGATGACAAGTGCAGGTGCGGCAAACTAGGAACCATGAAGCATATCCTCTCAAACTGCCACCTGGCCCTGGATAGATACACCTGGAGACACAATGAAGTGCTCAGGGTGTTTACCAAGATGGCGAAGGAGCAGGTGGAGGAGGGAAAATACGCTCTTAAGCCGCAGAAACAAGGACTGGGCAAGATCATGTTTGGACCGCAAGGAAGCAAGGTTCCTGATGGAAAGAAGGCAAGCGAGGCCACGGATGGCCAGTGTGGTGGTCTGTGGGAGGTAGCCGCAGACCTTGAGGGCTGCGAGAGATTCTTCCCCATCCCAACAACGAAGAAGCCAGACCTGGTGGTATGGAGCAAGGAAGAGAGAGAGGTGCACCTTGTGGAGCTGACGGTGCCCCATGAAGACAATATCAGGGCTGCACACGAGCGGAAGGAGAATCGCTACGAGGCTCTTGTCGATGAATGCGAGGAGGCGGGATGGAAAGCAACGCACTTCCCAGTCGAAGTCGGCTGCAGAGGTTACATCGCAAATAGCGTCAGAAAGTGGATGAAAGTGGCTGGACTTGGTCCGAAGAAAGTGAAAACCATGACAAAAGCTCTACAGAAGACCGTAGAGAAAGCAAGTCATTGGATCTGGTTGAAGAGAGAGGACACCTCCTGGAGCGAGTCCTGACGGTTGATGGCAAAGGCATACAGTCGAACTGGCAGGGAGACCTCACATCGGTGAGGGGGCTCGGTGCGTCATTGAAGCTGTAGAGAGGAAGAGCCCGAAACAGCGACGCATTCTCTCCTGATGATCTCCACGCCAGAGTCCGGCCCTCGGAGCTTTCGACTGTTAGCAGTGTAAGCTGTTTTCAACGATTTTAAAAATCTGCTAGGATTGGGATTGTTTTAATTAACTGTTCATTTTTTCTGGTTTCCTATCGCCACGGACACACGTGGTCCTAGTGCGATCCCAATCATGGGTTGTACTTATCCTACAACAGCAGTTAACAAGAAACACCACGACGGCGCGGATGGGACCTGGAGCAGCTATGCCTGGCCACTCTCGGGACACTCACCTCCTAAGTTCCAGACGCCAATCGACAGTCATTTCTTCCAGCCAGGAGGGGCTGTCCATGCGTTACATGACCCTTTCCGACCTAGTCATCAGTTACCTTGTTTACAAACCGAATGGCAAGGTGGGGAGATGACAAATCCCAGGACATAGCCACACAACGCGTACCAACCAGGTCCAGCCCAGCCTCTGGACCAAGACAGAATGAAAGACGACTTTCTCGCCCCATTCTGGTCTTCGTCTCTGCCACCAGCTCGCATAGCTGTCAGCACCTCTCCCCTTACTATAGTCTCGACACTTAGCAGTCGGAAGCTCCCAACGTTGTCTTACTTCAACCACAGGGGTTGCTTGAACGGCAGCGAAAGTGGCCAGGTATGATGCTCCATTTTGCTGTTCAGCAAGGTCTGACATGCCCCGATCGGGATCCCAAGTTTGCCGTCTTTCCGAGGGACACACGTGGTCTCAATGCGATCCGAATCGTAGGTTGTACTTATTCTACAAGAGCTGAATTACACCTGTCCCCATTTTCTCCATCATGGAGGCCTTGAACAGGCCTACTCATACAGTTTACCTTTAACTCCCAAAATCCATGTGCTGGATTCTGCTTCAACCTTGTGTAAGCCACGTGTATATGTCTGCAGGTGTGGATCCTTGTGCATGTTTGTGGGCTTCGTGTAAGTGCGTTTGTGCATTAACGTGTGTGTGTGTGTGACACTTTCATAGAGTTTTTTTGTTTGTTTGTTTGTTGTTGTTCTTTTTTATACGATTATCGCACTCGGGGAGGTTACCTTTGTGGCCACCTTTTTTTTTTCGTCTCATTTTCTACTTTATCTTAATGGCCACAAAAGCTGACACAATTTGCTTACAAAGCGATGATGATGATGTCGATGAGGATGATAATCATGATGCTATGGAGTTCCATCTCGGAGTGAGACTGCGTGACAGGGCTGTACTCCACGCTTACTATCATAAAATATGCTGGAGTCAACCAGGCCAGAGAGATGCAGACACCTGCGGTGCTGATCAGGTTTGAGCAACACCCTCAATGACGCATCCATGAAGTGGATGAGACTCGACTGTGTGGTTCCAGTCTTCCCAATGAGCCCATAGCACACCAAGTTCTGGGTAGGAGCCGGTTCTTTCATAGAGTTTCTTGCAAGTTTGCTAGTTTGTGTTTCGTGGATTCCTCGAGAAGCGTGTTTAGCTCGTGTATCTGTGCTGAGTTTGTTTAGAACTTCTGTTCGAAACTGGTGGGATATATCGAGGAGGATATCCCAGTACCAGTGGAAAGGAGAAGTTAGAGCCCTAGTTAGCGGAGGGCAGCAAGTGGTTCGTTTGTGTCACTTAGTCTGACAAGAAGTCTAGCGTCGCAGTCGGGCGTGTTGCTGCTAGAACGTTGAAGAGAAGTCATCGTTTCGATGTTACCTCGGGAATCCAAAACAAGTGTGACTGCACGCGTTCAAGCGAACATGAACCAGAAAAAACACGAGAATAGAATCAGAACGCGTATTTGATACAACCAGACAAGACAGGCGCAAATTTTCGGCCAACTGGTCTTTGTCAAGCGTACATGTATGATCACAAACGTACAAACACCGACGACAAAAATTATGAGAAAAATACTAAAACTTTGCTGCTTTTAGTCCTTTTCACCCACTGGACGAAGCACCAAGGAAGCTTCAGTTTTTTTTTCTCCTAATTTTCATATTCGCTGTTTGTACGTTTGTGATCTTACGTCTACGCTTGACAAAGGCCAGTTGGCCGAAAATTTGCACCCGTCTGGTCTGGTTGTCTCAAATACGCGTTCTAATTCTTTTTTCGTGTTTTTTTTCTGGTTCCTGTTTGCTTGGGACGTCAACTAGGCAAGGTATAGGCCCTGTCTATTACGTCTTTATGTCTTAGCCACTGGCAGTCATCCTCCGAAGGAAGTTTGTTAGTTTGTTGGTCTGCTTGTTGGTGAAAGTTCCAGTCCCATGTAGTCGATGTCGTCTTCAGACGCATGACAGTCATTATTAGCCGTGAAGATCAGAACAGGTGTTATCTGTCGTCTGAGAACTGGGAAAAACAGGCTGGCTGGCAAAACATCTTTTTAGAAAAATGAGAGTAGAGCCCTCCCTTGTGTGTGTCCTTGTGGAGATGTGGCCAAAATCGACGACCCTAGTGGAGAAAATCTATGGGCCTGTGTGTGCTTTACAGACAACAACATCAATCTTTATCTCGAGAACTGGTCTTTATGTGTAATGGCAACGAGAAGAGGAGGAGGAGGAGTAAAAGGAAGAAAAAGAAGAGGAGGAGAAGGTGGAGGAGGAAGAAGAAGAAGAAGACGACGAAGAAGAAGAAAAAGAGGAGGAAGAAGAGAAAGAGGAAGAAGAAGAAGATGAAGATGAAGAAGAAAAAGAAGAAGAAGAAGAAGAGGAAGAAGAAGAAGAAAAAGAAGAAGAAGAAGAAGAAGAAGAAGAAGAAGAAGAAGAAGAAGAAGAAGAAGAAGAAGAAGAAGAAGAAGAAGAAGAAGAAGAAGAAGAAGAAGAAGGAGAAGGAGAAGAACAACAACAAGAACAAGAAGCATTATGTCTGAACAACATGAATTAAATTGACCCGACTGCTGCTGTACCCCAAAGACAGACAATCCAATCCACTACTGTGTCCCACCAGGCATCCTCCCACTCCTACCCCTAATGACCACATTGTTTAGATGATGATAATGATGAGACCTTCCCTTTTCAGGTTACTGTTTTATAATTTTTTTCTGATATGTTTCTGTTTATGCTGTCATACTAAAGCTTACCACTGGGTGACATGGGGTGACTGGATACCGTGCAATGTCACGTGTGGTGGAGGTCAGAGGTCACGGTCAAGACGCTGTCTGGACAGTGATAGTGGACAGGAGGTCAACTCCAGTATGTGTTCAGGCAGCAGTTCGCAGGATGAGCAGTGCAACACAGATATATGTCCTGGTATGACCCCTGACCCCACCCTCCAGCCTCTCTGTCTGTCTTTCTGTCTGTCGGGCTCTCTCTCTCTGTCTCTGTCTCACTCTGTCTGTCTCTCTCTTTGATATTGTCTGTCTCTCTTTCTCTCTGTGTCTATCTCTCACTATCTGTCTATCTCTGTCTCTCTTTCTCTGTCTCTGTGTCTCTCTTTGATATTGTCTCTGTCTCTTTTCCCTCTCTTTTTCTCTGTGTGTGTGTGTGTGTGTGTGTGTGTGTGTGTGTGTGTGTGTGTGTGTGTGTGTGTGTGTGTGTGTGTGTGTGTGTGTGTGTGTGTGTGTGTGTCTCTCTCTCTTTTTTTTCTTTTTTTTTTTTTTTTTTTTCTCATTCTAGCCTGGCGTATTCTGACAAGCTGCTGGAGTGGTTTATCAAAAAACCTGAATGGTTCACTGTCGGTAAAAACGCTTAAAATTAACCTTAATCATTACATGTGTACTAATGCCCACAAATAATATCTTTGCTTATACCACTTGTGTTTTATTCACTCTTCTTCCCCCTTCCCCCTATCCTATTTTTTCTTATTTTTATGAATATATGCACATCTGAATACGTGTTGTTGTTGGCGATTGCAATGAATGCAAATCTGCTCGTGTGTTAATGCATGTACGGTTAGTGTTTTCGTTTTGGTGTGATCATGTCATGAATAAATAACTGTAATAATTATCCTATCCAGTGACTGCTTTTGATGTTCTTACTGATCGCCCCGTTTTTGCTGATCATATTATCAGAATACAACCACCCGGTTATTGCTGATTATGTTATGAGAATACAGTGATCCAGTTATTGATGATTATGTTATCAGAATACAGTGATCCAGTTATTGATGATTATGTTATCAGAATACAGTGATCCAGTTATTGATGATTATGTTATCAGAATACAGTGATCCAGTTATTGATTATGCTATCAGAATACAACCACCCGGTTATTGCTGATTATGTTATCAGAATACAGTGATCCAGTTATTGCTGATTATGTTATCAGAATACAATGATCCAGTTATTGATTATGCTATCAGAATACAACCACCCGGTTATTGCTGATTACGTTATCAGAATACAACCACCCGGTTATTGCTGATTATGTTATCAGAATACAACCACACGGTTATTGCTGATTATGTTATCAGAATACAACCACCCGGTCATTACTGATTATGTTAACAGAATACAACCACCCGGTTATTGCTGATTATGTTATCAGAATACAACCACCCGGTTCTTGCTGATTATGTTATCAGAATACAACCACTCGGTTATTGCTGATTATGTTATCAGAATACAACCACCCGGTCATTACTGATTATGTTAACAGAATACAACCACCCGGTTATTGCTGATTATGTTATCAGAATACAACCACCCGGTCATTACTGATTATGTTATCAGAATACAACCACCCGGTCATTACTGATTATGTTATCAGAATACAACCACCCGGTCATTACTGATTATGTTATCAGAATACAACCACCCGGTTATTGCTGATTATGTTATCAGAATACAACCACCCGGTTCTTGCTGATTATGTTATCAGAATACAACCACCCGGTCATTACTGATTATGTTACCAGAGTACAACCACCCGGTCATTACTGATTATGTTATCAGAATACAACCACCCGGTTATTGCTGATTATGTTATCAGAATACAACCACCCGGTTCTTGCTGATTATGTTACCAGAGTACAACCACCCGGTCATTACTGATTATGTTATCAGAATACAACCACCCGGTCATTACTGATTATGTTATCAGAATACAACCACCCGGTCATTACTGATTATGTTATCAGAATACAACCACCCGGTTATTGCTGATTATGTTATCAGAATACAACCACTCGGTTATTGCTGATTATGTTACCAGAGTACAACCACTCGGTTATTGCTGATTATGTTACCAGAGTACAACCACTCGGTTATTGCTGATTATGTTAACAGAATACAGTGATTCAGTTATTGATGATCATATTATCAGAGTACAACCACCCTGTTACTGCTGATTATGTTATCAGGGTACAATCATCCAGTTATTGATGATTATGTTATCAGATTACAACTACCTGGTTATTCATGATTATGTTATCATAGTACAACCACCCTGTTATTTATTGCTGATTATGTTATCAGAGTACAACCACCCGGTTACTGCTGATTATATTATCAGAATACAGTCATCCAGTTATTGATGATTATATTATCAGAATACAACCACCCTGTTATTGCCGATTGTGTTATCAGAATACAATCATCTGGTGATTGATCGTTATGTTATCAAAGTACAACTACCGGTTATTGCTGATAATATTATCAAAGTACAACCACACGGTTGTTTCTGATTATGTTATCAAACTGAAAATCTCCCAATATTGCTGATAATGTTATTAGAGTACAATCACCCGTTATTGCTGATTGTGTTATCAGAATACAACCACCCGTTATTACTGATTATGTTATCAAAGTGCAACCACCCAGTTGTTCGTGATTATGTTATCAGAATACAATCACCCAGTTATTGATGATTATGTTATCAGAGTACAATCACTCGGTTACCGCTGATTGTTATCAGAGTACTGTCATCCAGTTATTGCTGATTATGTTATCAGAATGCAATCATTCAGTTATTGCTGATTATGTTATCAGATTACAGTCATCCAGTTACTGCTGATTATGTTATCAGATTACAGTCATCCAGTTACTGCTGATTATGTTATCATCCAGCTGTTGCTGATTATGTTATCAGATTACAGTCATCCAGTTACTGCTGATTATGTTATCAGATTACAGTCATCCAGTTACTGCTGATTATGTTATCAGATTACAGTCATCCAGTTATTGCTGATTATGTTATCAGATTACAGTCATCCAGTTATTGCTGATTATGTTATCAGATTACAGTCATCCAGTTACTGCTGATTATGTTATCAGATTACAGTCATCCAGTTACTGCTGATTATGTTATCAGATTACAGTCATCCAGTTACTGCTGATTATGTTATCAGATTACAGTCATCCAGTTACTGCTGATTATGTTATCATCCAGCTGTTGCTGATTATGTTATCAGATTACAGTCATCCAGTTACTGCTGATTATGTTATCAGATTACAGTCATCCAGTTACTGCTGATTATGTTATCAGATTACAGTCATCCAGTTATTGCTGATTATGTTATCAGATTACAGTCATCCAGTTATTGCTGATTATGTTATCAGATTACAGTCATCCAGTTACTGCTGATTATGTTATCAGATTACAGTCATCCAGTTACTGCTGATTATGTTATCAGATTACAGTCATCCAGTTACTGCTGATTATGTTATCAGATTACAGTCATCCAGTTATTGCTGATTATGTTATCAGAATGCAATCATTCAGTTATTGCTGATTATGTTATCAGATTAGTCATCCAGTTACTGCTGATTATGTTATCAGATTACAGTCATCCAGTTATTGCTGATTATGTTATCAGAATGCAACCACACGGTTATTGCTGGTTGTGTTTCATCCAGCTATTGCTGATTATGTTATCATCCAGCTATTGCTGATTATGTTATCATCCAGCTATTGCTGATTATGTTATCATCCAGCTATTGCTGATTATGTTATCATCCAGCTATTGCTGATTATGTTATCATCCAGCTATTGCTGATTATGTTATCATCCAGCTATTGCTGATTATGTTATCATCCAGCTATTGCCGATTATGTTATCATCCAGTTATTGCCGATTATGTTATCATCCAGCTATTGCTGATTATGTTATCATCCAGCTATTGCTGATTATGTTATCATCCAGTTATTGCTGATTATGTTATCATCCAGTTATTGCTGATTATGTTATCCAGTTATTGCTGATTATGTTATCATCCAGTTATTGCTGATTATGTTATCATCCAGCTATTGCTGATTATGTTATGAGAATACAATCAACCTGGTATTACTGTTTATGCTATCAGATTACAACTGGGAGACGTGGGGTACCTGGACGACGTGCACGGTGACATGTGGTGGAGGTCAGAGGTCGAGGTCAAGACGTTGCATTGACAGTGTCACTGGAATCGAAGCGGTGAATTCCAGTGTGTGTCTAGGCAGCACTTCGCAGGCTGAACAGTGCAACACACAGACATGTCCTGGTATGGTTTCCGTTTCTCTCTCTTTCACCCTCACATTCTCTCTCTCTGTCTGTCTTCTCTCTCGCTCTCTTTCTCTCTCCCTCTCTTTCTTTCTGTCTCTGTCTGTCTGTCTCTGTCCCTCTCTCTCTAGAGCTCTCTCCTTCTCTCTGATCGAATTTTGGCATGTCTGCCCCCTTTTGATTTCTGCCATCAGTCTCATCTTGTGTATTATCTTAGTGATTTTGAATGCATATCGTCTCATGTTGTGATCATTATCAATGATCATGAAAACATCCAAATCAATTCATTTATGCCTTTACGAAAAATGACATGATTATAACCGTCTCCCCCTCCTCTCCCCTCAACTCATGTTAGTACGTATAAGGGTCAATGGCTGATTTACAGTAAACATTCAGACTTTAGAGAGTCACGGAGTTATCTCCCATGTAGAATTTCTCAAATCCAACCCAGTTAACTGTTGGATTTGAGAAATTCTACATGGGAGATAACTCCGTGATTCTCAAGAGTTATGTTGCTTAATTAATGTTTAAGAATTCTCCCTGCTTCCCTCTTATTTCCTTTGGTGATTCAGACTTTAGACACACACACACACTCTCTCTCTCTTAGTCTCTGTCTGTCTGTCTCCGATTCTCCTCTCCTCTGTCTCACTCTTCCCCCTCTCTCTCAGACAGGTGATTTTTAAGCCTTTTTTTCTCCCGTTTTCAGTCCCCCTTTAAAAGGAAAAGGGGGGGGAGGGGGGGGGGAGATTGTTTTATATTGACAGGGGAGAGTTGTGCGTGCATGTCTGTGACAATAATGCTTTAGCGAGATTTTCTCAGCTGCTTGATGGATGGATCCTTACCAAATTTAATAACAATAACAACAGTAATAATTCCATTTGTATGCCACAAACAGACCATCTCAGAGAATGCTTGTTGGACTTCAGAGAGAGAGAGAGACACACACACACACACACACCCCGACTATTTTCAAATATCCTCTTAACTCCTCCTCTATCCACCCCCACCCAACCACCTTTTTTTTTTGTTGTTGTTGTTTCTAAAATCACTTTAGTGAATAGACATTAAATCAAAGACCACCAAACACACACACACACACACGTTCGCATAATGAGCACACGTTGGTGTTACAGCCCATGAACTAAAAAAAAGAAGTTATGGTCTTTGTTGTCGCTGTTTTTTCCCAGCACCCTCTTCACTATTTCATTATTATTATTATTTAAAGCCCGGCCAATTGCACATGGTATATCAGGGCTATAACAATTTCAAAACACCTCGTTGACCCTGAAAAAGTACCTGGGAAAAAAAGTAAATACACATATCAAGATATGCAAGCGCATAATCCAAAGATATGCCTCTAGCGCTGACCATTCCACCCAATTTACCACCAGGGGTTAACAAAACCGAAACAAATTCATGGACGTAATAAGTACGCTAAAACATAAATAAAAAATGTCTCTGACTACTTGAAATTGCTTCTGCACATTGCTTCCTTGGACCCAAAAATGCAGTGAATACACATTTACCCAATTATCATAATAGAAAATATGCAATGCTTTATACACTACGCACAAAAAGTTAAGGATCACTTGCACAAAAATTCTTAACTTTCAAAATAAGAAAGCCAATGCGTTGAAGTTTGGCAAACATTTAATTCCATGCTTTAGTGATAACGATACACAATTGCCTTCAATTTCGAGCAATCGTTTGGTGCGTACATTTGATCAAAGTGGGTACGTATCGAAATTTGATTTCCCAAAGTCATTGAAATCACAAGACAGGGGCATTCTGATGCTCCCAAAAGTTCAGTAATGCGTGTAACCGCCATGGCTGTTCTGGCACTCGACGCAGCGAGTCCTCATCGAGTTGACCAGGTTGGTGAAGATCCTCTGTGGAAGCGCCTGCCACTCAGCCTGCAGCATCTGGTAGAGGTGTTGGGCATCCCTGGGAGGGGGGTGGTTGCTCCTCACTTTGCGATCCAGCTCATCCCAGAGGTTCTCAATCGGGTTGAGATCGGGACTGCATGCTGGCCACTCCATTCTGTTGACTCCAGACTGCTGCAGGAAGTCGTTGACCACCCTTGCCCTGTGGGGGCGAGCGTTGTCATCCTGGTAGACAGCCGTCGGTCCCATCTGCTGCAGTGTAGGCACAGCCAGCGGTCGAAGGATCTCATCCCGGTATCGGAGGCCAGTCAGGTTACCCTGTACATGATACAAGGGTGTTCTGTGGTGAAGGCTGAAGGCCCCCCAGACCATTACAGAACCTCCACCAAAGGCCACCTTTTCTTGGACAGTGGTGTCAATAAAGCGTTGCCCTGGGCGCCTTCAGACCCTCAGTCGGCCGTCGTTGTGGTTCATGGTGAAGCGTGATTCATCACTGAACAGGACCTGGGACCATTGCTGACGTGTCCACCTCACGTGACGTCTGCAGAAGGCGCGGCGTGCTGCCCTATGGGCTGGAGTTAAGCGTGGCCGTACAGCTGGGCGACGAGAACGGAGGTTAAACCCATGAAGGCGGTTCCGTATGGTCTGCTGGAAGAGGCTGTTCTTGTCTGCAGGGCTTGTCGTTCAATGAGACGATCTTCACGTGGGTTTGTCTTCTTCGGTCGACCAGATCTGCGTCTTTCATGGACCCTCCCAGTGGCTGTGAAGCGTTGAATCAGTCTGACAATGACCGAGATGGACACCTGAAGTCGCCTGGCCACTTCTCGTTTGGGAACACCATCTTGGAACCATGCAACAGGTCGTCCCCTCTCAAACTCGCTCAATTTTCGTCGTGGAGGCATTGTCAGATCAGGCCTATTACTGGTAGAATGTCTTCTTATAAAGCCAAGCAAGAGACAGCATCTCACACATAAACAGCAGTGCTTGCACGTGCATAATGGTTTTTCCATCTGGCTTGTGCAATGTGTTCAGGCAGAACGGTCCAAAACAAGGTCCTTTTTCGCAAGTTTCCGCTTTTCCGTTTGCGGCCAAGCTCAGTAGTAGAGAATCCTGTGCAATTTTCGCACTAACACAACATCGCCCACTTACAGCTGAACAAGAATTCATAACAATTTGGCTGGACTGAGAAATAAATAACAGTAGCGAACTGAGTTTATTACGCACCTGTTTTCTCATAGTGATCCTTAACTTTTTGTGCGTAGCTTAGAACGTATTTCACGTGAATGAACCAGCAAGGCAAAAAATGATAAGAAGAAATGACAGAAATCAAAGGAGTAAGGCAGAAACAAAGACAGTAACAGAAAAGGAAACTCTAGCAGTGAATTTCCAGACCGTGGGGATACTATTTACACTGAAAGAGCCCCCGACATCCCACGGGGATGCCAGATATAGGTCTGTGATGCCAGCACCCTAATAATCCCGTCTGCCATTTTGTGATTCCAGAACCATCATGGGAAGAATGGGGACAGTGGACCGTCTGCAGCACGTCATGTGGCTCTGGGGTTCAATCCCGCCACAGGACGTGCATACTGGACGGGACAGCCTCCAGTCAGTGCCAAGGACCACAGTCTCAAGACAGCATATGCGTCAGAGGATGCGACAGTAAGATGACTGGGTCGAGTTTTGTGAGGATTCGTTTCATAGCAAATAATCCTCCCGACCTGACGATCGATTGTCATCATCCTTGGCGGCATCATCATCATCATTGTCATAAACGTCATCATCATCGCGATTGTACTTTCCCATGTAGGCCTACTTTTCATACCAAAAAAAAAAATTAGGGCAGACGAATTCATGAAATGTTCGTGCATCTGTCTACCTAAGTTTCAACTTCATTATCATCGACAGTGCGCACGGCTGCACATGCATGCTTACACGCACACACACAAAGAAAATAGCACACGCTCACGTGAAAGAAAGGTAGGTTGGTAAACAGGCAGACAGACAGACAGACAGATAGAGAGACAGACAGATAGGCAGACAGATAAGTACACAGACAGGCAGGCAGATACGTACATATACATAAAACATACATACGTACGTACATAGACAGATACAGATAATCAATTACACCACCACCCGACTTAGAGAAAAGCTATAACCATGAATTCTTGCAGCTTTTTAAAATGTATCTGAACATGTTTTTAGGTAGATTTTTTTTCAAATAATTAAGCTTCGTCTTAAAGATACTGGCAGGAAAATCCATTTTGCTGGGCCAAAAGCAGAGAAAACTGAAGTTGGGCTATGTTTTTCAGGCCTGACCAAAATGGACATGGTGGAACAGATCAAATCCCAGCTGAATGATTCAAAGACGATTGCGGAGCTGGAGGTCTGGGCTGCCAGCACTTCGCGTGTGATAGAAAATCTATTCAACGCCAGACAGCTCCACAACTACTCCATGTTTGATCACGTGCTCGCCTCCTACAGTGTCGCGTCTCGCATGCTGTGCGTGAGGAAGTGTTTGACGGAAGGGTGCCGATCTTTCAATTTTCAGATGGATCCCGATTCCCAGGGTCTGCATGTCTGTGAGCTGAATTCCAAGAACCGTGACGAGGCGATTAGTGACGTACGGGAAAAGACTGGTTTCGTGCTGTACAATTTCCGGACCTTTATTCCTTATGTGGATGATCTGGACTGACTGAGGCAGACTGTAGAAGGTAGCTGTGTGGATTTGTTAAAGGTGTTTTTGATGTGTAGCCTATAGCTTTACTGACCTGTCTTTGTTTGATGATGACTTTTATGCTGAAGACTGTGTGATGGCTGGATACATGATGTGAAAGGTTGGGCTCTTCGGTGAGAGAGAGGTGTGTGTGTGTGTGTTGGGGGGATTGGTAGTTGTGTAAGTATGCGTGCGTGTGTGTGTGTGTGTGTGTACGTACGTATGTGTGAATGAGTGTGTGTGTGTGTGTGTGTATGTGAATGAGTGTGTGTATGTGAATGAGTGTGTGTGTCTGTACGTGTGTGTGAATGAGTATGTGTGTGTGAGTGTGTGTGTGAATGAGTGTATGTGGAGGGATGGTGATGGTGGTGTGTGTGTGTGTGTGTGCACGCGTTTGTGTTTGTGTGTTTCTCCTGTGTGTGCGTGCGTGTATGTGTGTGCGTTTGTATGTGTGCGCGTCTCTCTGTGTCTGTTTTTCTGTGCGTGTGTCTGTCTGTGTGTGCGTTTCTGTCAGTGTGTGTATCTAGGGGTTGTGTGTGTGTGTGTGTGAGAGAGAGAGAGAGAGAGAGAGAGAGAGAGAGAGAGAGAGAGAGAGAGAGAGAGAGAGAGTTCATCAGATTTCAGAAAACATTCAGATAGACTATAACCCCTTATGAAGTGGTGCGAAATATGTAAAGTTTTCAACCAAACGTTTGTAAATATCTATCGAGAACATTTGTGTGAGGGGGGGGGGGGGGGGGGGGGGGGGGGGGGGGAGGGAGAGAGAGAGAGACAGAGAAAATGTGTGTATGTGTGTTGTGTGTGTGCGAGCGTGCGCGTGTTCAAAGCTATTGTGCAGCGTGCGTGCATATACATGTGTGTATATAACGCTTTTAAAATTATTCATGATAATCATCTCTCTAAAACACTCTTAAATATTATGATATTCATCTAAAATGTGGCAGAAATGGGACGAACCTCAAAAAAACTTCTGCATCGACAATGTCCTTGTTTTGAAACATGGGAAATCGGCCCAACAAGATCATGCGAAACAGCCTCTGCATCAGATCTCACCGAATCATTTACACCAGGAACATTGCCAATGATAATATCAGCAACTGGAGCCTCCAGTACACAACATACAACAGCTCCAGACAGATATGGAGACTGGACCTGAACCTCAGCCAACTGAAACTTTTCAACACGGCCACCAAACGATACACATTTAACTGACCTTCCGAGATACTGATCTTTCACCAAATGTTTGTGGTTTCCACATACAGTAGCTCCCGTGTCTCGCAAAATTGGACAAGGCTTGTCATTTACAGAACCAGACTGCAAGTGCAACTGATTTGTGAAATCTTGACTGACTGAACATACGACTGCTGTACATCCTGAAAATTGCTGCTCTGGGCCCTCACTATCTTCAGGAACTACCGCTGAATGTCCATAGTTCGGACGAAACGTGCAAGAACCCCTTGGGTGACTGAGGGTACATACTTCACAAGGGTCCCTACCTGACTTCCATGGACAAGTGTCAGACTTGTGACCAACACGTTTACAGAACCAACAGGAAAATGTACCCTGACCACTTTCTTGCCACCTCCACGGCAACTACCAGCACCTTGACCACGTCCTTGAAAACCGCGATTGCCCCTGTAACTGCCTCGGGGAAAAGGTCGTGGTTGTCCCTTAGAGCCCTGAGAAAAAGAGCGATTTCCTTGACCAGACTAATCCTTAGAACATCCCTGGAGCTCGACCTTGCTCACTGAACCAAACACTGTTTCTTCACTCTTGCAAGAAAGTGTTTTATTAGGGTGAGCATGGCGATATGACTGCAGCTGTGATCATTTCAGTGAACCCTTTCTGATCTTTCTCACACAAGAATGTGACTAAATCTTTACCAATACTCTCCATCAACTGCTCCGCTAGAAGAAGATCGACTAAACCTTCATACGATTTTTCAATTTTTGACAGAGAGACCCACCTGTCAAACAAACGACGCAGCTCTACAGCATATGTGTCAAAAGGCTCATCTGCGCCTGGTCTAGCCTGTCTGAACCTTTTTCTGAATCCTTCAGGAATGCACTGGAACTTTTTGAGCAAGTTCTCCTTTAAGACGTCATAATTGACATTTCCCTCTGAGAGACTGTGATACAGAGTGAGTGCTGTACCGTCTAGAAGAGCTGACAAGTATGTGACCCAATGCTCCTTTGGCCAGCTGAGATTAGTGGCATGCGTCTCAAATCTGAATAGATAGGAATCTATATCTGTCTTTTACACAAAAGAAAATTATAAAAACAGCAGTGTGAAAATAATAAAAGTACATCCGTCACATTCGCTTTTGTATATAAAGGAACGTTATGTCATCATCTTCAACATTTCCTTGAAAACATGATCGAGTTTGGAATAATTACGCTTTCTATAAAAGTGAAAAACATAACAAAAACCAAACCAAACCAAACTCCTTTCTGTCTTTGATCATCAGAATATACTTCAGGTATGCGTGTATGTGCAACCATGTGTTTAGAATTGCGCTGGCTGTCTTGCGGGATTTCTCTCTGTATGTCCGTCTGTAAGTTAGTCTGTCTACGTGCCTGCCTATCTGTGTGTCCCTCATTCTCTCTTTTTTCATCTGTCTCACTCTGTGTCTTTCTGCGTTTGTTTCTGTCTCTCTTTCTCTGCCTTTCTCTCTCTGTCTGTCTCTGCCTGCCCCTCTTTCTGCCTCTGTATTTGTCTATTTTTCTATCTGTCTGTCTATCTCTTCCTCTCTCTGTCCGTCTATCTCTCCCTCTGTCTGCCCGTCTCTCTCACACACACGTTCTCTCCCCCCCCTCTCTTTCTGCCTGTCTCTCTATATCTGTCTCTTTCTATCTCTGTCTCCGAGTCTGTCACTCCCCCCCCCCCCTTCTCTCTCTTCACGAAGTCTTAAAGCTTTACTGCCATACAACGTAACGCAGAAATAAATCAACATCAAACAACAGTATTTAGACCTGGCATTGTGTCACTCTCCGCCCTCTCTGTCCCCATCCCGTGATTAACATATTTCCTCTATGTGTGTGTGTGTGTGTGTGTGTGTGTGTGTGTGTGTGTGTGTGTGTGTGTGTGTGTGTGTGTGTGTGTGTGTGCGCGCGCGCTGGATTTTTCTACATCAGTAATTGTTGGCTTTCCTCATGCTTCATTAACTCTTGATCGATCACACTAATAGTCAAATTCTGTGAATGGGCTTAATTCACTAAACGATTGTGAAATTTCCAAATGAGCAATATCCTTCATGTATACACAAATTTTTTTGTTCTACTTATGTTTAAGTCAGAACCGATTTATCTTTAAATAGAAAAGCGCTTTGTTGACTTTAATTTGTTCAGCCCTTGTAAAATAATGAACAGATTATGTGTTCTCATGATTCTGAGTTAGCAGCCCATTAGCTTTATTGTACCTTTTCCTATTATATGGGGCAATCATTTATAACCAGCCCAAAAAATATTGGAGAATTTTAGTGATTAGGAGCCTTCAGGCTGTTCTGATTTTTTGTTTTGTTTTGTTTCGTCGTGGTTTTGGTTGGTTGATTGGATGCCTTTTCATCTTTTCTCCTTTATGACTGACATGATAATAATCTCTCCAGAATGTGTCCAAGATATATATATATATATATATATATATATATATATATTTGTGTGTGTATGTATATATATATATATATATTTGTGTATGTGTGTGTGTATATATATATATATATATATATATATATATATATATATATATATATATATATATATATATATATATATATATATGACGTTTGCAAACGTGACATGAAGGTGCTTGAGATCAACACCAAGTCCTGGGAGGACCTCGCAGACGACGACAACTGCTGGAGAACCACCCTCAAGATACAGCTACGGATTGGTGAGGACAAACTGTCAGCTGCTGCAGCAGAAAAGCGAGTTCGCAGAAAAGGGATGACAGCCAACAGATCAGCATCAGCATACACAGGCGACCGCTGCGACAGAGACTGCCTCTCTCGCATTGGTCTCTACAGTCATAGGCGATGCTGCTTGGACCAAGCAGACAGCCCAACTAGACATTAAAACGGATGTACTTTGTCCATGGTCAGCCATGACCGAGGGAGGCCTACTATATATATATATGTATATATACACATATGCACACATACATATGTATAAATAAAAAAGAAAATCAGTGGGACAGACAGATGTAGCTTTCCTCGTGATGATGTGAAGTGTCATCCCTTTTCTATTTGTTAAAGAATAATGTCGGGGATTAAAATCAGCTAAGTATGTGCGTGTGTTGCCTGTGTGCATGCACGCACTCTTATTTGTTTGTGTGTGCGCGCATGCATGAATGTGTGAGCGTCCGTCTGTCTGTCTCCGTTTTCCTCTCTCTGTTTGCTCTAGAGAGGAATTAATGTATGTGGAAAGAGAGAAAGAAAGAGAGAGAGAAGGAGAGAGGGAGAGAGCGAGTTTGATTTTATTTCGAACTGTGTGGATAGTAATAATAACGCAAGCTTACTATCCACGTGTATTAGAAGAACAGGAAATAATATATTGCAACATGAAACACTTTAAAGCAAAACACACATTCACACAAAGAAGAAGTAAAGTAATGCATTTCACGAGGACTACATGCATGTGTATGCACACAAACCGTGATAGGGTTTCATTCAATACCTTGATCTAACTCTGTTTATATTCCGAATACATCTTTCTATGTTGAGGTACGAATTTTATTAAAGTGGAAGTAGAAGAGAATTCCTAGAATATGAAATTCAACAGAACAGGTAATATTGTGTGTATGACTTGACTGTCCCATTCTCTGTCTTCCTCAGAAAGTAGATTATTATCGTTGTAAAGATGAACCAAAAATTTCAAACTGTTCGTTTATAGATAAATATACAGGCACTAGGTTATGAATAGTAACTAACCAATCTATGTCTGAAAAAAGAGACCAATGAAGAAGAGCAAGTGAAACGTTAAACAAGAAGGGGGGTTTGGGACTCCATGTGCCTGCATACAACTGAGTGCCTGCATACAACTGAGGCAACAACAACAACAAAATGTGACGTAGAAACACCCCCTCCCCCCCCCAACCCTAAATACAAATAAAGATGAAAAATCAGCTGATAAAGACAGCAAATTTTGTTTACAACAGGTCAGTCTGAACTATGTCAAGATGGAAATGTCCATCATCATCATCAGATGCCTTGCCACATGGCGTTGGCGATCATGGCCTTCCATCTGTTTCTATCCCTTGTTGCCACAAGCATATCTTCCACCCTCTCTGTCTTCAGCCATTCTGCAAGTCCGTCCAATACTTTTTCCCTGGGTCTACCTGGTGCTCTCTTTCTCTCCAGCTTTCCTGTTGTGACCAGGTGCTCCAATTCTGAAATAAAATAATAGATCAAAAAGTCGGATAAATCTCATTCACTAAAACCTGATTAATCAGAAGAAGACCACGATAAGAAAAAGGAAGACAGGGAAATAGGACAGTCAAGCCATACACACAGAATACCCTCACACACACACACATATACACGGATACAAAGGATGCTGAACCAAACTACACTCTTGTCTGTTAAGCGTGTGACCCATGACCAAAGTTGTTATCCTCTCTGTCTCACAGATATTAACATTGCTTGAAACAAGTAGATAAAGCATAATAAATATTTGAAAACAGTAAATAAAACATAATAAACACCTAACACGTATCTTATGTTCTGAAAGTTGGGCTTTAAGGTGAAAAACAATCACTGAGTTAACTGCTATATAACCTAAATAAAACAGAAATGTTACTCGCAGAAAACAGTGGGCTGGTTACCATCGGTGATTTCAGGCATCATTTCTTCCCTTTCATTTTGTTTTATTCCTTTCTTACAGGACTTAGTATTCTAGATGCAACATGAAGACAGCCCTTTCTAATTATATGAAGTCAATCTCAACTCTTTCAAACTGGAATTACTATTCCCAGTAAACAATGGGAAGATTACTAAAGCTAAAGGTGGGTTTTAGACGTCATGTTATTTTTCCTTTTATTTCATGCCTTTCTATTCAATACATAGTATTGCTTTAGATGTCGTAAATCTGTGAAATTACTTCCTTGTTTGCGCAAGCATTTAAAGTGATATTCAACATTTCAAGGCCAATTTGGAATTTCTCAGAAGCCGTAATGTTCTATTTTGTCTCCATGTAGGCCTATTTCAGATTTCCGATTAATGGGCCATTTCTCTGTTCACTTTTCAATCTGCCATGTTCTAATCTGCTGGTTTTCTGTTAAACAAGTGCTGAGCACTAAAAAGAAAGAGGAAATGTATGCTGGCACATCTTTTTCTCTTATCATGGTCTTCTTCCATTAATCAGGTTTTTGTGAATGAGATTTATCTGACTCATTGATCTATTATTTCCTTGACTTTTGTGGATATCAGCATTGCTTAAAAAAGTAGATAAAGCTTAGTAAATGTTTGAAAGCAGTAAATAAAACATAATAAACACCTAACACATACCTTATGTTCTGAAAGCTGGGCTTTAAAGTGAAAAACAATCATTGAGTTAACCGCTATGTAACCTAAATAAAACTTTTAGGATTTTACACAACAGCAAAGCAACGACAACAACAACAACAACAACAACACACACACACACACACACACAAACGCAACACACACGCAAAATGCACTCCCGAACACGCAGGCACACACACACACATGAACACACACACACGCATACACACACACACGCATACACCACACACACACACACACACACACACACACACACACACACACACACACACACACACACACACACACACACACACACACACACGGATACAAAGGATGCTGAACCGTACTATACTCTTGTCTGTTAAGCATGTGACCCATGACCCAAGTTGTTAAAACCACTCTCTATCTCACATCCACACACATTTATTGCTTCAATAACCAGTGATAATCCTTCAGACTCTTTGAGCAAGTCAGTTGGCCTACACACTGGCAACATCATAAGATGGAAGTGGGAAAAGGATTAATGGGACACTAAACTGTTATTGCTGTTGTTTTTGTTTAAAGCCCAGCTGACAGCGTAGAGCCATATCAGGGCTATGACCGCTTCAAAACATACAAAACTTCAACCAGGAAAAAGAAATCAAAACCAAGCACATACATCAATGCATTCGCGCACATAATCCAAGGACACACCCCTGGCGCTGACCACTCCGTCCAACCTATCGTATAAGGGATTTAGAAAAGACACCTGAATAAAAATTTAAGCATACCTAAGGACACCAAAGCATATATAAAAACAGGCATAAATTACCTAAAACTGCTTCTGCCTATCTCACTTCCCTAGAGCCAAAAATGCACTTAATACATGTACCCAATTATGAATGATAAGAAAAAGTACGTAAGACTTTATCAAACACATACAGATGAATGGACAAGCAAGGCAGAAAAAAATGATAGGAAGAAACGACAAAAAGCAAAGGAACAAGGCAGAAACAAAGAGAGTGACAGAAAAGAAGAAATTTGTAGCACAGAATTTCCAGAGGGTGTAGATACTATTTATACTGAAAGAGTCTCCGGCATCCCCACGGGGGCAGGGACACTAAACTGACACTATCAGAATGATTGATGCATTAAGATGGGCAACAAACAGAGCAATGCTGTTTATGTAGCAGGCTGTGTAACAAATATTTACATAAGAAATCAGATCAGGGATCCATCGCCCACTCAGTTGAGCTACATAACAACATCTGCCATGAAATACACATTGCAATAAACATTAAGGTACATGCAGTAAGATTTCCGTTAACAACACAGAGTTTATCTATTTATGTTTTTACAGGGAGGGGCTGTCTATTCCCTTGTTTATTCTCTGTCCTTCGACTGCTGTGTCTGTTTTTCCCCCATTACCGTCTCCTGTTTTTTCTATCCATCTACTGTCTTTTGAATTACAAACAACACACAATCAAAAAAACGCAAAAAAAGCAAAGAAGCAAACCAGATATGATCTCAAAAAACTAAAAGATCCAGAAATCAAAGCCGAGTATCAAGTTGAAACAACCAACCACTTCTCTGCTCTCTAAGAAGAATGGACAGCAAATGAAACTTTGCCAAACGATATATGGAAGGACATGAAAAAAAAAGTATACACTGAAACTGCAGTCAAAACTTGGAAGGCAGAAAAACAAACCACCAAAGCCATACATAAACAAAGTTTTCCAACTGGCCATAGAGAAAAGCCGAGCATGAAGGAACAAGATAGAAGATTACGAAAGACTGAAAAAAGAAATAAGAACCAAACTCAGAAGAGATAAGAAAGCATGGACAGAAGAAGAGTGCTCACAAATCACAGAGGCAAATTTGAGAGAAAAACAAAAGAAATGTTTCAACAAGTAAGAAAGATGAAATCCACAAATATTCAAGGAAAAAATCAAAGCATACAAAGTAAAGAAGGCGAAGCCTTAACAGAGATGGAAGATATTCTATCAAGATGGCATGAGTACAGCAAAGGACGTTTTCATGAAAAACACATCAAAACTTCCAAAATATAGTCCCAGCCTTGATTTTCAAGAATTCAAACCAAAACCTCTTGTCACTGAAGTCAGAGTAGGAATGATCAGCTCAAGTTAGGAAAATCACCTGGATTGGACAATGTCTCAGGCGAACTGTTAAAAAGAACACTGGAGAAACAGGTGTAACTACCTTACATCATCTATGTACAAGAATATGGGAATAATATCAAGGGCTTGATGACTGGAAGCTACAAGAATTTGTCATGCTATATAAAAATGGGAATGCCAAGGACTGCAGTAACCATAGAACCATCGCCCTAATCAGCCACACCAGTTAAATACTGCTAATCATCATAATGAACAGAATGAAACAAAAAGTTGAAGAAGAACTCTTTGACTATCAGGCTGGTTACAGATCCAACAGGGAGGCTGGTAACAGATCCAACAGGGGCACAACAGACATGTTATTTGTCTTATAGATTTTGACAGCAAAAGTAAGGAACAACAAACAAGAAGCTTTTATTAAGGAACAACAAACAAGAAGCTTTTATTATCTTTATCAATTACCACAAGGCCTTTGAGTCACCATCAACTGTTTAACACAATGGCAAAGACGGGCTTCCCCAAACACTTCATGTCACTAATAACAGCATTATACGAAGATCAAAAAGCGACCATCAGATTGAATCGTGCACAATGGAATGGTGCACATTGCAAATATTTTGGCATTAAAAGGGTAGTCAGGAAGGGTTGCTCCTTTCGCCTCATCTTTTTAACTTATACGAGGGTCACTCATTATGTTTTGCAATCTGGTTTTTCAACAACACTTACAACCTCTCTGTCTACTCCAGTTTTTCGAAGAAACCCCCCTCAGCCTGTACACATTTGACCATCCTCTCAAACCAGCTGTCTATGACACCAGACCACGTTGACCGGGGTATGTCCAAAATGACGCCCTTGAAGAAAGCTCGGGCATCTTCGGCGTTCTGAAACTGCTTTCCCTTCAGCTGCCTTTTGACAGAAGGGAACAAAAACCAGTTACAGGGGGCTAAGTCAGGTGAATATGGTGGGTGGGTGACCAGCTGAACATCATTGGCGGCTAGAAAGTCCAGAGTTACAGCTGCTGCGTGCGCGCTGGCATTGTCATGATGGAGCAGTAGACCACGGACACCCGTTCGGGGACGCCGTTTACACCATGCCTGGAAGACTTTAGGCAAACAGTGGTTGACATACCAGTCAGCCGTAACCGTCTTTCTGTCCTCAAGCGGTATGGTGGCAACGTGGCCGAATATTGCAAAGAAACACGCTATCATTTGTTTGGAAGCACTTCTGTTTCTTTTGAATTTCACAGGTGGGTTCTCATCTGGGAAGACCCACACCGCCGACTGTTGCTTCGTCTCGGGGTCGTATTGGTATACCCAGGTTTCATCTCCTGTTATGATGTCCCAAACGCGAGGAGACCTTCCTCCGTCAAATTTTCTTAGCATGTGGGTGCACCAGTCCACCCTACCCCGCTTCTGCTCTTCACTCAGGTTATGGGGCACCCAACGGGTACAACGTTTCCTTACGCCAAGGCAGTCGTGAAGAATGCGAGTGAGACTTCCCGATGAAATCTTCATGATATCCTGTGTTTCAGCGTATGTCATTTTTGGGTCCTTCTTAATCAGGAACTTACCCTAGAGACGTTTTCTGGGGTAACGGTCGTTGCCATTCGATCACAACGGTCATCGTCTTCCAACGTTCTCGCTCCAGACATGAACTGTCTGAACCACCTGAAAACAGTGGCTTTGGACGGAGATTGATCTCCAAAACAGTGTTTTAAACTTTGAAAGCACTCTTGAAAAGATTTTCCTTGGCAGTAGTCATAATACATCATAGCTCGAAAATCCCTTCGCGAAAGGTCAACACTGCTGGCAGAAGACCCGTCACCCTTACCGGACATTTTGTCACATGGAATGACAATGGTTGTATGGAATCAAGTAAAAATTTTTGTCACAAGTACTACAAAATTGGTCTATGATGTAATGTAAAAAACAAAGTAGTGACGTCATTAGTTCGTCTAGGTTGCAAAACATAATGTGTGCCCCTCGTATACAGAGCAGGTTATCAGACAGGCAGATTTAGACGAGATGGGAATAAAGATCGGCCTCATATAACCAACCTGAGATACACAGACGCTGCTGCATTAACAGCAGATAACATCACAAGCATGAAGAGAATTCTCTATGGAGTAAATGCACGAAGTTGCAGGGCAGGATTGAAACTGAACGCAAAAAAAAACAAAAAACCACACACACAGTAATGCACATAGCAAGAAAAGAAGGCCAGGAACATCCAAACATTCAAATAAATAAAACCAAATTAGAAAATGTCCAACCTTTCAAATATCTAGGATCTGTAAAAGCAAATGACGGTTCCCGTACCAAAGATGTGAAAACAAGAATTGGCATGGCAAAACAAAAAACGGTCCAGTTACACAGTGCATGGAAAGACAGAGGGCTTCCCAAAGATTTAAAATCAAGAATCCGGAACACTTTGATTAGGCCTGTTTTAATCTACAGTTGCGAAGCCTGAACACTAAGAAAAGATGAAGAAAATAAAATCACTGCAGCAGAAATGTGGCTCTGTAGACGACTTCTCAGAGTCAAATGAACAGACAGAATACATGATTGCATATCAAAGGAACTGAATGTAAAGTGCCAACTGCTAACAGAGATCAACAAAAGAAAGCTGAAATATGTAGGCCATGTGATCAGAAATACCAAAACAGATTTGATACCAACAGTCCTGCAGGGGAAAGTTGAGGCAAGGAGAAGAAAGTGATGACTGCACACCACCTACTTCAACAAGATTGCTGATGTCTGTGGTCTGGGGATCCAGAAGTAGCTCACAGGTGTCTCAATCGTGGAGAAGGCTTGTGATGTTAAGCGTGACACCTACTGCCAATCCCAGCAAGGTAGAGAGGTGAGGTGAGGTGATAAGGAAGAATTTTTAAATCTTTCAATTTATCAGGATGTAATCAATCTGATTTCTTGTACGGACTCCTGGATTCATCCATGTCCATTTTCTTCCGTTAAATTGCTCAAACCAATGTTGGATGTCTATTGTGAAACAAAAAATGAATATAAGAAATGGTTAAAAAAAAGTTGCTCAAACCAATTGATTCCTATTATGAATAAATTTACTTGTGCCCACTCAAGTTTCTCTTCCCTTTCATTTCATGTGCCAAGGTCATGAGGTCCAACTATGTCAACTACATTTTCTGTCCCACTTCAGTGATAAAATTTCCCATGGTTATTGTACTGTTCTGTGATTTACACTGAGCCTAGTCTGTCTGTAATTCTTATTCAAGTTGTCAATTTCTTCCTCAGTTCTTGTGGATGTTGGTGCATATACTTGGATGTTTTTGATATCAAATGGCTTGCCATCCAATCTAATAAATATAGTCCAGTATCCTTTGATAGACTGTGACTTGTCACTGTCCATTATGATGCCTACTCCTGTGACTTGTCACTGTCCATTATGATGCCTACTCCTCTTTCATGTGTCTTCACCAGAATATATAATTTTATGCTTGCCTGATGTTATCAAAAACACAAGATGTTATCTCAAATCAGATAACAAATTAATACCCCTGGGATTGGTCTGGGTACTACTTTCTCCATCAGATGACAAATTAATACCCAAGGGGGTGGTCTGGATACTACTTTCTCCCATCAGATGACAAACACCCATGGTGCTGACCTAGGTACTACTTTCTCCCATCACATGACAGATTAATACCCTATGTGCATCATGCACTTGCCACACATACAAGACAAGAATTCACTTTAACAAAGGAGAAGTCCTTACTTTATCTGTCCACATGTACTGGTGGTTGTCACTGGGAGATGAAGATGTCATCTAGATGGGAAGCCTGACACAGCATCATGTTATAGATACACAGTATGTCTGCCACTCCATCTATCTTGTGCTGTCATGGTCATCCTCTTGCACTGAACCTTAAGCACTTGGTGTTGTAGGCTTAAAGGGCTGACTGCTGGACTGGCATCCCACCCAAGTGGCCAAACTCCATAAACCATTATTCTTGGCACTGGCTATCTGTAGAAAAACAGGAACAATGGTTGGTTGACTGAAGAAAAACAGGACTGAAAAACTTTGAAAAGAACTGTATGGTATGGCACAGTGGCTACATGTTTTCTAAGGTAGAACGGCTGAAACTGTACAACACACACGCGCGAGCACACACACACACACGCACACTCAAGGAGCCATCATCAGTCAACTCTCCACCAACTCCTTCCACTACCTTTACTAAAATGCTATCAAAAATCTTCAGACAAA
Source organism: Monoplex corrugatus (assembly GCA_030674185.1). Taxonomy (NCBI): domain Eukaryota; kingdom Metazoa; phylum Mollusca; class Gastropoda; order Littorinimorpha; family Ranellidae; genus Monoplex; species Monoplex corrugatus. The sequence goes on along the minus strand of JAPXFY010001294.1, from coordinate 8,057 downwards.
AAAACTCATTCCCCTGAGTCAAGCTTTCCAATAGCCCTCAATCTGTCCGTAAAAAAAGACATATAAATATAAAAAATAACATCCATATGTGCCAGATCACTTTGGATCTTCTCCATCACACATCAGTGCATATGGAATTTATTCCAAACATGGAGACGTTATCTTGAGAAACTGAAACTGAAGCTGTACAAAAGAGATGCACGATTCCTTGACATTGTGGGATGGCTTGTGTGCACTGGCAACCCCCCTGCCCCCTCCTGAGTTATTACAGTGACAACCCTGAGTTCCTGGCAAGTCTATCATAGTCAAACAGGTCTGTATGGGGTAGAGGCCAGACGAAAATGTGCATCCTGGGGTGGGGATCCCAAGCGAACAATCCCCACCAGCACTTTCAGGGCAGGTCTTTGGGCCAGAAGCTAAAGGCGAGGCCACCATAACAGAACCTATAAGTACTGAAGACAGCAGAGTGGGTCATATGGTGTACTCTAACAGACCATGACACAACGCAACTTTGGCAGTTATACAATCAGTCACTGTGATGTAGTGATTAGTGCAACAAACTTTTGGCTAGAAGGTTGTGGGTTTGAATCTCCATCAGCCCCTTCAAACTCAGTATGGGATTTTTCTGGCTACAACTAGCTTCTACTCGAAGTTGAGCATGCTACCAGTGCTCATTGGGAAGACTGAGACCACACAGTCAAGACTCCTCCACTCCATGGATGCATCACTAACGTTACTGTTTGTATCTTCTGATCAACACCACAGGTGTCTGTATCTCTCGGGGCCTCACTGACGCCAGGATATGTCATGATACTAAGAATAGAGTACAGCACACCTTAATCCATTAGGACACCATAAAGATTGTACATTGTATAATAATTATGTTGTAATATCATCATCATGTGCCCTGCCGAAGGGCATTGGCGATCATGGCCTTCCACATGAATCTATCCCTGTCGCTGCAAGTACATCTCCCACCCTCTCTGTCATCAGCCACCCTGCAAGTCCGTCCAATATTTTTCCCCCTGGGTCTACCTGGTGTTCTCTTTATCTCCAGCTTCCTGTTGTGACCAGGTGCTCTAATTCCCCTTTCCTCATAAAATGGCCTATAAATGTTGCTTGTTTTTTGTTCCTAATCTTCATTGTAAATGATCTTCTTGTGTCTGCCTCCTTCAAGACTGTCTTGTTTGTTTTCTTTGCTATCCATGGAACTCTCAACATTCTTCTTAGAAGACACATTTCAGTTGCCTCAATTTTGTTTTGATTTTGCATGTTGACTGTCCATGCCTCACGGCCATACAATATTATCGGTTCTATACAACAATCAAGAACTCTCTTCCTGATGTTAATTGATAGGCATTTGTTGGTAAGCATGCTTTTCATCTTCTTGAATGCTCATTTGGCTTGGCCAATTCTGCTGGCTATTTCTGATGTGCATCTGCCGTCTGGTGAGATGACCGTTCCCAGATACTTAAACTTATCAACCTGTCTCAAAGTTGTGAAATTTGTTATTTTGCATGAGGGGATTTCATGTGTTTTACTGATTACCATGACTTCAGTCTTTCTAGCTATTTAGCTCCTGCCCTTCATTTTTGCTACTTCCATTATGTTCACAAGGTTTTGTAGTCTTTTTCATTTTCTGCAATTAGCACGGTGTCATCTGCGTAACGAATGCTGTTTATCATTCTTCCTCCAACCTTTATCCTAGTGCATACTTCTAGGTTTCTCATGATGGTTTCACTGTGAAGTGAAAACAAATCTGGTTACAGAACACAACCCTGCATGGCGCCTCTTTTGATATTTTGGAAAGAGATTATACCATTTTCTATTCTCATTGCTGCTGTTTGTTACCAATAAATAGTTCCGATTATTGTTAGATCTTTTCCAATAATATTAAATAGTTCCGATTATTGTTAGATCTTTTCCAATAATATTGAGCCTTTCTAGCTGGTTGATCAATTCTTTGTGCATTACCTGATCAAAAGCCTTGGTATAATCAACAGAGCATAAAAATAAATCCTTACTCAACTCTACTGACCTTTCTACGATAGTTCTTATGATGTGTATGGCATTAATACTTCCTTTCCCTTCCACAAATCCACAATGTTCTTTTGCTGATTCTGTTCCTTGTCCTCATCACGATAATTCTTAATAGGATTTTTGTTACATTACTTATCAAGCTGATTGTATGATGGAGTTTCCATTCAAAAGCCCGTCTTCATTGAAAGTGAGATGAAAATTATTTTGACATATACTACACGTCATTATTGAAGGGCCAGGAACGTTTTTGAGTCAATTTTTGAAAGGAGAAATAACCTATTTTCTCTTACTCTTTTCTCCAATTCGTTGCCATAACTGAATGGATAAGAGCTCAGACAACATTGCAGTTTCCTTTTGGCACGTGTTTGGGGATTTGCCGATTTGCAATGGGCGGCCCAAGGAAGACAATTTCCACACGAAATTGTCGAATCTTCAGCAGGGTCTCTCTGACGACGCAGGCAAGGTAGCGACAAAATTCGCTTTGCACGTGCAAGGCAAGCCCTTTTTGAACACTACTCCAGCCCAAGTTGCCCGCAGACGAGGATAAAAAGGACCCGTTCTTGGTTCGTTTTAACCATGCTTGCAAGACGACGGATGACGGATGAGCAGCGGGGGAGAGCCCTCGCTCTGCTTGATGAAGGCCTAGCGCAGCGGGAAGTTGCTAGACGACTTGAAGTGTCGCATTCCACAATCCAGAGACTGCTGGAGCGCTTCAATGAGACTGGAGCAGTCCAGGAAAGGCGTCACACGGGTCGACCCAGAGTAACGACAAGACAGCAAGACCGCTACCTTGCCCTCTCCGTCCTGAGGGAAAGGGCATCCACTGCGGTGACCTTGAGGGGTCAGCTGAGGGACGCAACAGGTGCTAACATCAGCTGCAGCACGGTGAGAAGACGGCTACATGAGGCAAACTTGAGGTCACGGAGACCGGCCGTCCGACCCGTGCTGTCACCGGTCAACAGAGTGCGCCGCATGACCTGGGCCAGGGAGCACGTGACCTGGACAAGGCAACAGTGGGCCCGGGTCTTGTTTTCGGATGAGTCCAGGTTCACCCTGACCTTTAACGATGGCCGGGCTCGGGTGTGTGGCGACGTCAAGGGGAGAGGTTCGCTGACGCCACTGTCCAAGAGCATAACCGGTACGGCGGCGGGTCGGTGATGGTGTGGGGTGGCATGAGCCGTGGTACCCGGACCCCCCTGCTCCCCATTGACGGCATCCTGAACGGGGTCCGGTACCGGGACGAGGTTCTGGCGGCCGTGGCACTGCCTGCGCTTGTGGACCTTGGTCAAGGCGCCATCTTTCAGGACGACAATGCACCTGCGCATCGAGCACGCCTTGTGACCGACTTCCTGGAGCAGCATGAAGTCGTCCGTATGGCCTGGCCAGCGTGCTCACCTGACCTGAACCCAATTGAACACCTCTGGGATGTGCTCGGGAGGCGCATCAGGGACAACCACCCCCCACCGGGCACCCTGGCCAGGCTGGTCGACATCCTGCAGATCGAGTGGGCGGCCATCCCTCAGGACACACTCCGTACCCTTGTGGGGTCGATGCATCGGCGCTGTGAAGCATGCATCCAGGCTCGGGGCGGACACACGCGATATTGAAAACAGATTGGCCAAATCTGACACTTTCTGTTTTTTGAAAAGGGGGGGATGTTCCTTTAAATGCATGTGCTGTTCACTAATGGGTCATTGTGCTAATTTCTTTTTCCAAAACAGGTGTGGAAATGATGAAATAAAACATAGAATCAATTCTAAACATTGTCAATTATTTCAACTTAAAATTAGAGAGGAAGGAAGAAGTGGCCCTTAAATTATGATTAGGAGTATATCTTTAGGGACTTTTCTGGTGTCATAAATTTCATTTAGGAGGTCTGTTATTTTTTCAATACCGAAATCTTCTAGGGCCTCAATCATTTCTGTAGTAATATTGTCTGGTCCTGGGACTTTTCCCGGTTTCATCTTTTTCAACGCTGCTCTAACTTCATCTTTCATTACGGGTGATCCTTCAATGTTCTTTCTTACAATGTGTTCTTCGTTTTTGTCATCGTTAAAAAGGTCTTTAATGTACTGTCCCCATCCCTCTAATATTTTGTCTTTTTCCATGATAAACGTACCATCTTTCGATTTTAAGCATCCAGTTGATGTGCATGTCTTTTTCCTGTAGGCAGTTTCTTCATTGTTTCTGTATATACTTTGAGGATCTGTTTTGTGTCAGTCTTCTATCTCTTTGCACTTTGTTTCCAGCCAAGCTTCCTTAGCTTCATTGCATCTATTCCTGATTTCCCTTTTTATCCTATTGTGTATTCTTCCACTTTTCCCTTTGCTTTCCTCTGTTCTTCCATCAAACTTATAATTTCTTTTGTTGTCTCTTTCAACTCTAGGGATTTTTTCACAAGCTTCATTTATCGAGTTTCTCAAGTTTGTCCATTGGTCCTCACTGTCACCAATGTCCTCCAGAGCACTGAATTTGTTTTGAACATGTACGTTAAATTTTTCGCAGGTCGCTTCATCTGTTTGGTGTTACTTTTGGTCTCTTTTCTTTTCTTTATTTTTAGCCTAAATCTTCCTATTACAGGATTGTGGTCACTGTTGCAATCTGAGCCTGGTAGTGTTTTTGCTATCAGTAAAGAATTTCTAAATCTTTTCTTTATCAGGATGTAATCAATTTGATTTTTAGTATTATCTCCTAGATTCATCCATGTCCATTTTCTTCTGTTAGGCTGCTCACACGGCTGCATTTTCCCAGCTATTCTGACACCCTTTAGTTGCGAGCCGGCATCGCCTGCGAGTGATATTTTTAGCCAGGCAGGGTCGACCAAAGTCTTATCTCTGTAGCGTGCCTTTGTGCTCAAGCCCTAGTGATAAAGAAGGAAGCTGAGTGCACTATACACGGCAGCGGGACATGTCAAAAATGTGTGGGGAGTGGAAGGGAAGGGGAAAGATGCACGCTATTAATAGTCGGCAGGGCAGAGCCAACAACTAAAGTATCTCGGATTTGTGCGCCTTGCTCAGACCAGGTATTTCCTACAACGAGCTCATTCATCTGTGCCATTCCACAAGTTTTTCTCCCTTTTCATTTTGTGTGGCAATCCCCCCCCCCCCCCCCCCCCCGAGATCAAACTATGTCCTCCACCCTCTCCTGTCCCACTTAAGCATTAATTCTCCCATTATTACTGTAATAACCTGTGATTTCCATTGATCCTTGGCCATCTCTAATAGAGTAAAGCAAACCAAAATCCATTAACACACTGTAAGGATTGAATATGCTATAATACTTTACCTTCATCAAACACACTATAAGGTTTGTATATGTTGCAATACTTTGCTGACATCAAACACATCATATGGATTGTATATCTTGTAATATTTATCTAAATCAAAATTACTGTACATGTTGTAATACTTTGCTGAAATCAAACATACCATAAGGATTGTATATGTTGTAATACTTTGCCTTTATCAAACACACCGTAAGGGTTCTACATATTGTAATACTTCACCTACATCAAACACACCATAAGGATTGCACATATTGCAATACTTTGGTGACATCAAACACATGAGGAGTGTTATGTTGCAATACTGTATCAACATTAAAAACACATCAGAAGGATTGTATCTCTTGTGATACGTTACCTACCTACATCAAATACACCATAAGGATTGTATATGTTGTAATACTTTGCCGACATCAAACACACCATAAGGACTATATATGTTGCAATACTTTGCTGATATCAAACATGCCATTAGGATTCTGTAAGTGGTAATACTTGAATACACAGATTCTGTATGTGGCACCACTTGTCACACATGGAATACACAATAAATATTCTGTAAGTGGCAATATTCTGCACACATCAAACACAGCATAAGAATTTTGTATGTGATGATTAGTGATGCTATATAGATCGGTAGATACATAAAACTTTGTATCCCAAATTTCTAATCATATCGAGTACATGTTATATGGAATTGGTGTAGAAGTATCACATCCAGTGATAGTATGCAGTAAAGATATGTACTTTACAAAAGTTACTTTGTGAAAAAGCTTTCACTCTATGCAAAGCAGAAACAAAAAGAGTGACAGAAAAAAAGAAATTTCTAGCACAGAATTTCCAGAAAGTTAGGATGATACAATCTAGACTGAAAGAACTCCCAGCATCCCCATGAAGGACACTTTGTTGAAAATCAAAAAAGAAAACAAAAACAAAACAAAACAGAACCCACACCAACATTTCCATATTAATTCACTTAATGCAGAAACAAATTTTGGACTATTATCTATACACAGCCGTTTCCTGACAATTCAAAATACTGGTCTTTTGTCCACACTTTGATGAGCACAGGTTTACCCACCTTAGATTTTCAATTAGAAAGTCCTGGTTCATCCGTGGGGACAATTCTAGCTGGCAGATAAATGGTGGAGATTTTTCCATTCTCCAAGGTCAACATGTGTGCAGACCTGTGGTTATACAAACTAAAAACATCAAGTATGAATGTTAAAGATTCTGTAAGTCTTGTCCATGCATAGCATCACTAATCATCACATACAAAGCTTAAAGAAACATGAAAACATTCTGTGCACATACCCACAGATGAAGTATGAAGACTGTCACAACATCCTATCTGCACAGTGTGGGGAAAAAGCAAACATGCAGACAAACGTCCAAGATAAATCTGAGCACTAAGAATAAAGTTCAACAATTCAAAGTACTACTAAGATAACCTGCAAAACAAATACCAGACTATTATCAGCATACAACCCACACACTGTATGACACTTGATGCTAATATCATGACAACATATATCCTGTATAATCCACACACTGTATGACACTTGATGCTAATATCATGACAACACATACCCTGTATAACCCACACATCGTATGACACTTGAAGCTAATAACATGACAACACATATCCTGTACAACCCACACATCGTACGACACTTGATGCTAATATCATGACAACACATACCCTGTATAACCCACACACTATACGACACCTGATGCTAATAACATGGCAACACATACCCTGTACAACCCACACACTGTATGATACCTGATGCTAATATGACAACACATACCCTGTATAACCCACACATCGTATGACACTTGAAGCTAATAACATGACAACACATATCCTGTACAACCCACACATCGTATGACACTTGATGCTAATATCATGACAACACATACCCTGTATAACCCACACACTGTATGACATTTGATGCTAATATTATAACACATACCCTGTACAACCCACACACTGTATGACACTTGATGCTAATATCATGACAACACATACCCTGTATAACCCACACATCGTATGACACTTGATGCTAATATCATGACAACACATGCCCTGTACAACCCATACACTGTATGACACTTAATGCTGATATCATGACAACACACACCGTGTATAACCCACACACTGTATGACACTTAATGCTGATGTCATGACAACACATACCCTGTATAACCCACACACTGTATGACACTTAATGCTGATATCATGACAACACATACCCTGTACAACCCACACACTGTATGACACTTAATGCTGATATCATGACAACACATACCCTGTACAACCCACACACTGTATGACACTTGATGCTGATATCATGACAACACATACCCTGTACAACCCACACACTGTATGACACTTAATGCTGATATCATGACAACACATACCCTGTATAACCCACACACTGTATGACACTTGATGCTGATATCATAACACATACCCTGTATAACCCACACATTGTATGACACTTGATGCTAATATAACACATACCCTGTATAACCCACACACTGTACGACACTTGATGCTAATATCATGACAACACATACCCTGTATAACCCACACACTGTATGACACTTGATGCTAATATCATGACAACACATACCCTGTATAACCCACACACTGTATGACACTTGATGCTAATAACATGACAACACACCCTGTACAACCCACACACTGTACAACACTCGATGCTAATAT
>JAPXFY010001293.1:0-38203 GCA_030674185.1 Monoplex corrugatus | reverse complement strand
CCATGAATGCGGCCTTTACCCATAACAGCACAGTGGTGAAAACTCAATGCGAAACAGTACCATGAATGCGGCCTTTACCCATAACAGCACAGTGGTGAAAACTCAATGTGAAACAGTACCATGAACGAGGCCTTTACCCATAACAGCACAGTGGTGAAAACTCAAGTTCAAAAACATTAACAAAGGGGCTTGGGAAGATGGAAGGCAGAATGATAATTATCATCATTATTGTTAACAAAGGGGCTTGGGAAGATGGAAGGCAGAATGATAATTATCATCATTATTGTTAACAAAGGGGCTTCGGAAGATGGAAGGGAGAATGATAATTATCATCATTATTAACAAAAGGGCTTGGGAAGATGGAGGCAGAATGATAATTATCATCATTATTGTTAACAAAGGGGCTTGGGAAGATGGAAGGCAGAATGATAATTATCATCATTATTGTTAACAAAGGGGCTTGGGAAGATGGAAGGCAGAATGATAATTATCATCATTATTGTTAACAAAGGGGCTTGGGAAGATGGAAAGGATAATGATAATTATCATCATTATTAACAAAAGGGCTTGGGAAGACGAAGGCAGAATGATAATTATCATCATTATTGTTAACAAAGGGGCTTGGGAAGATGGAACGCAGAATAATTATCATCATTATTGTTAACAAAGGGGCTTGGGAAGATGGAAGGGAGAATGATAATTATCATCATTATTGTTAACAAAGGGGCTTGGGAAGATGGAAGGCAGAATGATAATTATCATTATTGTTAACAAAGGGGCTTGGGAAGATGGAAGGCAGAATGATAATTATCATCATTACTGTTTAAGGCCCCACTGATGGTGCACAGCCACATTAAGATTATTATGATATCAAAACACGCACAATGACCAGGAAAAAAAGGGAAAAGAAAATTAAGTCAGTACACACACATTAGCACATTTACACACATAATCTAAGGATATGCTCCTGGCAATGAACAGTCATCCCAATTTATCACCCACACAACTTTGAGAACATATGTAAACTTAACAAGGGACACTGAAACGCACATAGCAAATGGTACAGAAAATCATCTACATCACTTACAATTACTCCTGCACATTATATTTCCTTACAGCAAAAGATAAATGTGAAGGTGATAGTGAGGGAGGTTGCTTTAGTTCATTAGTCTTCACAAAAATTGGGATTGGAGACTAACTGGCAAGAGTAGCCACTCTATCAAATGAGTTTGCCACTTTATCAAACAAGTGTAACAGTAATCACTTTATCAAATGGGTGTAAGAAAAATTACTTTATCAAACAAATAATAGTAGTCATTTTATCAAATGAGTTACCTCGGTTTTGATTTACACTCACACAAACTCACTGACACTTACACTGATCTTTCACCTTGACCTCTGGTGCATTCTCTTCAATGGCGCAGGCAAAAAACACACACACATCAATACACACAACCACCCCACCCCCCAATGCACACACACAAACACATCTATACAAACACACACACACACACACGCACACCATGCACACATACACACACACCACACACATACATACATACATGCCATACCACACACATATACATACACCATACACCACATACACACACACACACACCACACACACACACACACACACACACACACACCACCACACACATACACACGCACACACGCACACACACACACTTACTTGTACTGATCTTCTACCATAGCTTCAGGATCATTCTGTCCCAAGGCACTAGCATAACATTAGGCCCTGACCATTGTGGCCATCTGACAATCGAACACCCCTTGCATTATCAGCGTGGCACTTAAACTAACAGAGCTAAGTGGATGCAAAACACACACCAACTAGGATCTCAGGACCTAGCCAGTTCAAGGGTTTTATAAGCAGGCTTAAAGCTTGTACCATGATTACTTTGGCTCTTCTCCATCATGTGGCACCAGTAGGTATGGAATTCATCCTGAGCATGGAGACATCTTAATTAAGAAACCAACACTGTAACTGAAACTAGGCCCTACCCCCCCCCCCCCCACCCTCACACACACACATACACATACACACAAACACACTTACTTGTATTGGTCCTCCACCATAGCTTCAGGATCATTCTGCTCTATGGCATTGGCAAAGTATTCCTCCATGGTGGGTGTGAATTCCCTGCAACACAACATTGTACACAACTATTGCCTCAAATCCCAGTCCACCCATCACAATAGGCTATCTTTTTGACACAAGACATGATGTCTTAGACACAAGACCTGATGTCTTTTAGACACAAGACCTGATGTCTATCTTTTAGACACAAGACATGATGTCTTAGACACAAGACCTGATGTCTTTTAGACACAAGACCTGATGTCTATCTTTTAGACACAAGACATGATGTCTTAGACACAAGACCTGATGTCTATCTTTTAGACACAAGACCTGATGTCTTAGACACAAGACCTGATGTCTTGTCTTTTAGACACAAGACCTGATGTCTTTTAGACACAAGACCTGATGTCTGTCTTTTAGACACAAGACCCGATGTCTTTTAGACACAAGACCTGATGTCTATCTTTTAGACACAAGACCCGATGTCTTTTAGACACAAGACCTGATGTCTGTCTTTTAGACACAAGACCCAATGTCTTTTAGACACAAGACCCGATGTCTTTTAGACACAAGACCTGATGTCTTTTAGACACAAGACCTGATGTCTTTTAGACACAAGACCTGATGTCTATCTTTTAGACACAAGACCTGATGTCTATCTTTTAGACACAAGATCTGATGTCTGTCTTTTAGACACAAGACCCGAGGTCTTTTAGACACAAGACCCGATGTCTTTTAGACACAAGACCCGATGTCTTTTAGTCACAAGACCTGATGTCTTTTAGACACAAGACCTGATGTCTTTTAGACACAAGACCCGATGTCTTTTAGACACAAGACCTGATGTCTTTAGACACAAGACCTGATGTCTATCTTTTAGACACAAGACCTGATGTCTATCTTTTAGACACAAGACCTGATGTCTTTTAGACACAAGACCTGATGTCTTTTAGACACAAGACCTGATGTCTTTTGGACACAAGACCCGATGTCTTTTAGACACAAGACCTGATATCTTTTAGACACAAGACCTGATGTCTTTTAGACACAAGACCTGATGTCTGTCTTTTAGACACAAGACCTGATGTCTTTTAGACACAAGACCTGATGTCTATCTTTTAGACACAAGACCTGATGTCTTTTAGACACAAGACCCGATGTCTTTTAGACACAAGACCTGATATCTTTTAGACACAAGACCCGATGTCTTTTAGACACAAGACCCGATGTCTTTTAGACACAAGACCTGATGTCTGTCTTTTAGACACAAGACCTGATGTCTTTTAGACACAAGACCCGATGTCTTTTAGACACAAGACCTGATGTCTGTCTTTTAGACACAAGACCTGATGTCTTTTAGACACAAGACCTGATGTCTTTTAGACACAAGACCTGATGTCTGTCTTTTAGACATAAGACCTGATGTCTTAGACACAAGACCTGATGTCTATCTTTTAGACAAAAGACCTGATATCTTTTAGACACAAGACCTGATGTCTTTTAGACACAAGACCTGATGTCTTTTAGACACAAGACATGATGTCTGTCTTTTAGACACAAGACCTGATGTCTGTCTTTTAGACACAAGACCTGATGTCTGTCTTTTAGACACAAGACCTGATGTCTTTTAGACACAAGACCTGATGTCTTTAAGACACAAGACCCGATGTCTTTTAGACACAAGACCTGATATCTGTCTTTTTGACACAAGACCTGATGTCTTTTAGACACAAGACCTGATGTCTCTTTTAGACACAAGACCTGATGTTTATCTTTTAGACACAAGACCTGATGTCTGTCTTTTAGACACAAGACCTGATGTCTTTTAGACACAAGACCTGATGTCTATCTTTTAGACACAAGACCTGATGTCTTTTAGACACAAGACCTGATGTCTTTTAGACACAAGACCTGATGTCTGTCTTTTAGACACAAGACCTGATGTCTTTTAGACACAAGACCCGATGTCTTTTAGACACAAGACCTGATGTCTGTCTTTTAGACACAAGACTTGATGTCTGTCTTTTAGAAACAAGACCTGATGTCTTTTAGACACAAGACCTGATGTCTATCTTTTAGACACAAGACCTGATGTCTTTTAGACACAAGACCTGATGTCTATCTTTTAGATACAAGATCTGTCTTTTAGACACAAGACCTGATGTCTTTTAGACACAAGACCTGATGTCTTTTAGACAAAAGACCTGATGTCTTTTAGACACAAGACCTGATGTCTGTCTAAAATTTTAGACACAAGACCTGATGTCTATCTTTTAGACACAAGACCTGATGTCTATCTTTTAGACACAAGACCTGATGTCTTTTAGACACAAGACCTGATTTCTGTCTTTTAGACACAAGACCTGATGTCTATCTTTTAGACACAAGACCTGATGTCTTTTAGACACAAGACCTGATGTCTTTTAGACACAAGACCTGATGTCTTTTAAACACAAGACCTGATGTCTTTTAGACACAAGACCTGATGTCTGTCTTTTAGACACAAGACCTGATGTCTATCTTTTAGACACAAGACCTGATGTCTATCTTTTAGACACAAGACCTGATGTCTATCTTTTAGATACAAGACCTGATGTCTTTTAGACACAAGACCTGATGTCTATCTTTTAGACACAAGACCTGATGTCTTTTAGACACAAGACCTGATGTCTATCTTTTAGACACAAGACCTGATTGTCTTTTAGACACAAGACCTGATTGTCTTTTAGACACAAGACCTGATGTCTTTTAGACACAAGACCTGATGTCTATCTTTTAGACACAAGGTCTGATGTCTCCAGTTTCACTCCCAGCCCACCCTCCAAAAAGTGGCCCACTTGTTGCCCATCTTAATGTCACAATCATTCTAGTGGGGTCAGCTTTGGTTTCATGGGTACCTTCCCCACCCTTTCCCCACATCCGTTACGGGACACTGCCAATGCAGAAAGTTTTGTTCAAGACACTGCCAATGCTGAGGATTCTGCGCATACTCAAGAAGTCTACCAGATTATCACTAACAGATATGGGTGGAGCATATATGGAACTGCAATTTATCCAGCACAACCAGGGCCAGCCACTGCACAAGGCAAAGACCTGGGGAGACATCAACAATATTGCCTGTTTCGTCTGATTCTTACTGTTGCTTAAAGCCCAGCCGACTGCGTACAGCCATATCAGGGCTATAACCATTTCAATACACACACAGTCCTTCAACAGGAAAAAAAAAAGGAAAAGAAAATTAAGTACACATATCAATGCATGCAAGCATAAAGAGATGTCCCTGGCGTTGATCACTCCATCCAATTTATCACACAGGGGATTTGAAAAACATACCTGAGTATAAATTTAAACATAACTATGGACACTAGAACATATATAAAAACAGACCTAACTGACGACTGACAGAGTCCCATGATGATTGTATATACAAAAAATCCAGAATGATGGGAACCACCACACAACATACAAAACAACGAAACAAATCACAAACTGCACAAGGCAACCCATTCTGTAGCACCACCTTTTCTCTGAGCGGCAGGCCTCCATGTTGTCAGGGTTCAGGTTCCACAGTCGTGTCAGCTCCGCACTGCCCATCTTGATGATCTTCCCACCACCCACCTGGAGGTCCTCCCCGATACGTCGTCGCTTGGGTCTGTCAATTTCAATACAAACACAAACAAACACTAACACCTTCAGTTCAGTGCAACTAATGTGATTCAGTTCAAGTTATTTACATGTCAACCAGATTCCATTACATGCATTTCAATTCTCTGTCATCCGTTTTCTATTTAACGCAATGCAACACAGCTGTCTACATTCAAATCAAGACAGTCTGGACACTATCACTGTGAACAGTTGATGGCGATGGATTGGTCACATTATCCAAAAAAAAAAGGATAACATCAGCCGAGCGGCAGGCCTCCATGTTGCCCTTCACTGGACACCAGAAGGAAGACGTAAGACAGGAAGACCCAACAACACCTGGTGAAGACAGCAGGACAACATCACCCAGACTGCTGCCCTATCTACCTGTGGCATAACAGGCAGTAAGTGACTAAACACAAATCAGTGCCATTCAATCCAACATCATTCTGTTTATCTTTCTGGTCAATCTTACACAATATTTCAGAGGCCTGACTCTCACAGTACTCATTTCAACTCCTCAACACCACCAAATCCAAGATTCGTCAGTCACAATTCCAGAGCCAGCAAATCCGAAGGGACCAGTAATGTCATGCCACCACAGGACCACCCACCAGACGATACTCTCAGTCACTTCAGTGAAGTTCAGCCATCTGATCTAACCAAGTACACGACACTGCCCACTAAGCCCGCTACTGACGACATTAACTATTCAGTCACAGAACTAGACATACTTACTGCCTGCTACTGACGACATTAACTATTCAGTCACAGAACTAGACATACCTACTGCCCGCTACTGACGACATTAACTATTCAGTCACAGAACCAGACATACCTACTGCCCACTACTGACGACATTAACTATTCAGTCACAGAACCAGACATACCTACTGCTGCTACTGACGACATTAACTATTCAGTCACAGAACCAGACATACCTACTGCCCACTACTGACGACATTAACTATTCAATCACAGAACCAGACATACCTACTGCCCACTACTGACCACATTAACTATTCAGTCACAGAACCAGACATACCTACTGCCCGCTACTGACGACATTAACTATTCAGTCACAGAACCAGACATACCTACTGACCACATTAACTATTCAGTCACAGAACCAGACATACCTACTGCCCACTACTGACAACATTAACTATTCAGTCACAGAACCAGACATACCTACTGACGACATCAACTATTCAGTCACAGAACCAGACATACCTACTGACGACATTAACTATTCAGTCACAGAACTAGACATACCTACTGACGACATCAACTATTCAGTCACAGAACCAGACATACCTACTGACCACATTAACTATTCAGTCACAGAACTAGACATACCAACTGCCCACTACTGACGACATTAACTATTCAGTCACAGAACCAGACATACCTACTGACGACATCAACTATTAAGTCACAGAACCAGACATACCTACTGACGACATTAACTATTCAGTCACAGAACCAGACATACCTACTGACGACATCAACTATTCAGTCACAGAACCAGACATACTTACTGACCACATTAACTATTCAGTCACAGAACTAGACATACCTACTGCCCACTACTGATGACATTAACTATTCGGTCACAGAACTAGACATACCTACTGATGACATTAACTATTCAGTCACAGAACTAGACATACCTACTGCCCGCTACTGACGACGTTAACTATTCAGTCACAGAATCAGACATACCTACTGATGACATTAACTATTCAGTCACAGAACTAGACATACCTACTGCCCGCTACTGACGACATTAACTATTCAGTCACAGAACCAGACATACCTACTGACGACATTAACTATTCAGTCACAGAACTAGACATACCTACTGCCCGCTACTGATGACATTAATTATTCAGTCACAGAACTAGACATACCTACTGCCCACTACTGACGACATTAACTATTCAGTCACAGAACCAGACATACCTACTGCCCACTACTGATGACATTAACTATTCAGTCACAGAACCAGACATACCTACTGACGACATTAACTATTCAGTCACAGAACCAGACATACCTACTGACGACATTAACTATTCAGTCACAGAACCAGACATACCTACTGCCTGCTACTGATGACATTAACTATTCAGTCACAGAACCAGACATACCTACTGACGACATCAACTATTCAGTCACAGAACCAGACATATCTACTGACGACATTAACTATTCAGTCACAGAACCAGACATACCTACTGACGACATCAACTATTCAGTCACAGAACCAGACATACCTACTGACGACATTAACTATTCAGTCACAGAACCAGACATACCTAATGACGACATTAACTATTTAGTCACAGAACCAGACATATCTACTGCCTGCTACTGACGACATTAACTATTCAGTACACAGAACTAGACATACCTACTGACGACATTAACTATTTAGTCACAGAACTAGACATACCTACTGCCCACTACTGACGACATTAACTATTCAGTCACAGAACCAGACATACCTACTGCCCACTACTGACGACATTAACTATTCAGTCATAGAACCAGACATACCTACTGCCCACTACTGACGACATTAACTATTCAGTCACAGAACTAGACATACCTACTGCCCACTACTGACGACATTAACTATTCAGTCACAGAACCAGACATACCTACTGCCCACTACTGACGACATTAACTATTCAGTCACAGAACCAGACATACCTACTGACGACATTAACTATTCAGTCACAGAACTAGACATACCTACTGCCCACTACTGATGACATTAACTATTCAGTCACAGAACTAGACATACCTACTGACGACATTAACTATTCAGTCACAGAACTAGACATACCTACTGACGACATTATCTATTCAGTCACAGAACTAGACATACCTACTGCCCACTACTGATGACATTAACTATTCAGTCACAGAACTAGACATACCTACTGCCCACTACTGACGACATCAACTATTCAGTCACAGAACCAGACATACCTACTGCCCGCTACTGACGACATTAACTATTCAGTCACAGAACCAGACATACCTACTGACGACATTAACTATTCAGTCACAGAACCAGACATACCTACTGCCGCTACTGACGACATTAACTATTCAGTCACAGAACCAGACATGCCTACTGACAACATTAACTATTCAGTCACAGAACTAGACATACCTACTGCCTGCTACTGACGACATTAATTATTCAGTCACAGAACTAGACATACCTACTGCCCACTATTGATGACATTAACTATTCAGTCACAGAACCAGACATACCTACTGCCACTACTGACGACATTAACTATTCAGTCACAGAACCAGACATACCTACTGCCCACTACTGACGACATTAACTATTCAGTCACAGAACTAGACATACCTACTGCCCACTACTGATGACATTAACTATTCAGTCACAGAACTAGACATACCTACTGCCCGCTACTGACGAATTAACTATTCAGTCACAGAACTAGACATACCTACTGCCCATTACTGACGAATTAACTATTCAGTCACAGAACAAGACATACCTACTGCAGACCTGTTTACCCCAATCAGAAGCAATGTGTAGTCAGATAACTAATATGTGTAGTCAGTGATGCAAATGTGTAGTTTTCTTTTTCACAAATTTCAACATTAATGAAAACAAATTTCATGTTCTTTTATCTAACGAACAGATGTTAAATGGATAAACAAACCAAAACAAACACGTGATTCCATTTAAATGAAATTGCTGATCACAGTGTGTGTGTGTGTGTGTGTGTGTGTGTGTGTGTGTGTGTGTGTGTGTGTGTGTGTGTGTGTGTGTGTGTGTGTGTGTGTGTGTGTGTGTGAGTGTGAGTGTGTGTGTGTGTGTGCCTCTTGCAGTCGAGCATCCCTCCATGTTTGACGGAAAAATCCCTCTTGCACAAAGTGCAGTGAGCATAATTTTCACCTTTTCTTGATCCCACAAGGCAAGGATATCGTTGATGATATGATGGCAAGAAAGTCTGCTTCGCAGTTTTTTTCATCTTCTTGATTGGCGCCGGTAAGTCCGACGACGATACAGCTTCACGCTTGGAAGAATCAGCCATTTTGATAGCCTAGGGCGATAACGAGGCCAAACTGTGTTCAACACGATAGACGCGCAGTAGGCCTAGTCGCGGGGCGCACGCAGGCAGTGAATTAAACTAGGTCGCTAACTTCGATGGGCGGTAACTCTAGTGAATGCAGTAAGCTTTCACAGCTGCCTGCGCGGCGCCTCAAGTGTGTCAAACGATGAGCGCAAGGGAAAATGAGCGCATGACGAAAATGTGTAGTCGCAAAAAGTTTAATGCGTAGTGAGGTTTTGAAATGTGTAGTTGCGTAGTAGGGGCCTAAAAGCGTAGATTTCTACACATAATGCGTAAGGTAAACAGGTCTGCTACTGCCCACTACTGACGACATTAACTATTCAGTCACAGAACTAGACATACCTACTGCCCACTACTGACGACATTAACTATTCAGTCACAGAACTAGACATATCTACTGCCCACTACTGACGACATTAACTATTCAGTCACAGAACTAGACATACCTACTGCCCGCTACTGACCACATTAACTATTTAGTCACAGAACCAGACATACCTACTGCCCACTACTGACGACATTAACTATTCAGTCACAGAACTAGACATACCTACTGACGACATTAACTATTCAATCACAGAACTAGACATACCTACTGCCCACTACTGACGACATTAACTATTCAGTCACAGAACTAGACATACCTACTGCCCACTACTGACGACATTAACTATTCAGTCACAGAACTAGACATACCTACTGCCCACTACTGACGACATCAACTATTCAGTCACAGAACCAGACATACCTACTGCCCGCTACTGACGACATTAACTACTCAGTCACAGAACTAGACATACCTACTGCCGCTACTGACGACATTAACTATTCAGTCACAGAACTAGACATACCTACTGCCCACTACTGACGACATCAACTATTCAGTCACAGAACCAGACATACCTACTGCCCGCTACTGACGACATTAACTATTCAGTCACAGAACTAGACATACCTATGCCCGCTACTGACATTAACTATTCAGTCACAGAACCAGACATACCTACTGCCCACTACTGATGACATTAACTATTCAGTCACAGAACGAGACATACCTACTGCCCACTACTGACGACATTAACTATTCAGTCACAGAACCAGACATACCTACTGACGACATTGACTATTCAGTCACAGAACCAGACAAACCTACTGCCCACTACTGACCACATTAACTATTCAGTCACAGAACCAGACAAACCTACTGACGACATTAACTATTCAGTCACAGAACCAGACATACCTACTGCCTGCTACTGACCACATTAACTATTCAGTCATAGAACTAGACATACCTACTGCCTGCTACTGAAGACATTAACTATTCAGTCACAGAACTAGACATACCTACTGCCTGCTACTGACCACATTAACTATTCAGTCATAGAACCAGACATACCTACTGCCTGCTACTGAAGACATTAACTATTCAGTCACAGAACTAGACATGCCTACTGCCCGCTACTGACGACATTAACTATTCAGTCATAGAACCAGACATACCTACTGCCCACTACTGACACATTAACTATTCAGTCACAGAACCAGACATACCTACTGCCGCTACTGACGACATTAACTATTCAGTCACAGAACCAGACATACCTACTGCCTGCTACTGACGACATTAACTATTCAGTCACAGAACTAGACATACCTACTGCCCACTACTGATGACATTAACTATTCAGTCACAGAACTAGACATACCTACTGCCCGCTACTGACGACATTAACTATTCAGTCACTGAACCAGACATACCTACTGCCCGCTACTGACGACATTAACTATTCAGTCACTGAACCAGAAAAGCAGATCACTCCAACCTCCTGGAACTGATACAAACTGACCTCAAGTACAGAAAAGGCAGACGAAAACAAAACTGATTATCATCATCATTACTGTGTAAAACACAGCAGGAGCTGACTGTGCACAGCCATATTACCGCTACAACTACCTCAACACTTCTTTGAATATGAAAAAACAAAACCTGGAAAAGAAGAAAATTAGACATACATACCAATATATTTTCACACATAACCTAAGGATATGTCCCGGGCACCGACCACTCTGTCCACTTCATCACCAGGAGTTATACTAAAAAAATGCAAACCTGATTGCAAGTATATACACACAACTAACTACACTACAATACATACGAAAACTCAATACATACACACAACTAACTACACTACAATACATACGAAAACTCAAGTATATACACACAACTAACTACACTACAATACATACGAAAACTCAAGTACATACACACAACTAACTACACTACAATACATACGAAAACTCAAGTATATACACACAACTAAATACACTACAATACATACAAAAACTCAAGTATATACACACAACTAAATACACTACAATACATACGAAAACTCAAGTATATACACACAACTAACTACACTACAATACATACCAAAACTGGCCTAAATTACGGTTGAACTGATACGTTCCTATCCATAGGCCATCAGACTGACCACAATTGTTTTTTGTGGTTTGATTTCAAGCAATACAATTCAACACAATTCAATTTGATTCACATGAAATGAATAAAGTGAATTTAATATTCAACCATTACTCTTCTTAACCTTCATGGACACACCTGAAACTCTTTCAGCATGCATAGTATTCCAACCCTCTGGACAGTCTGTGATAGAAATTTCCTCTTTATCATGACTTTTGTTTGTTTCTTCTTTCTCTTTTTCCCTCTCTTTCTTTCTATCCCTTCTTCCTGTCTGTCTGCCTTACCAGTCCATTCACCTGAAATTTTAACCCTCTCCCATTTGCATAGCTCGCAGTGAAACTTCCCCTGGTATTCGCCATCTTTCTCGCCTTCACACAAAGACAAGAATGGAATGCGGTCATAACCTTCTTCTCTCTTGTGAATGATGCCAGTGGTGGCATCTTAATTTAGTGTTAACAGTTCACTGGTCCTTCGTGGACCTACCCGCCAAATTTCATCCATTCAGAGTGAGCTAGCTCATGGTTACAGCGTGATGGAAAAGTATTGGCCGTGTGTGATAACATGCGGCCGGCTGCGGCCGGAGTGAACAGATGCGGGAGAGCTGTGTTTGGCCGGATGCAGCCAGAGTGAATGGGACAGGGTTAAACTTAAAGGAAATCTTTCACACTTTTTTTCTGTCTCTTTCTTCTGCACCAAGGACAGAGTACGCAGACTGTGTAACAACGTTATGTATCCTGCAGAGTGTCTGGTTCTGTGACTGAATAGTTAATGTCGTCAGTAGCGGGCAGTAGGTATGTCTGGTTCTGTGACTGAATAGTTAATGTCGTCAGTAGCGGGCAGTAGGTATGTCTGGTTCTGTGACTGAATAGTTAATGTCGTCAGTAGTGGGCAGTAGGTATGTCTAGTTCTGTGACTGAATAGTTAATGTCATCAGTAGTGGGCAGTGGGTATGTCTAGTTTTGTGACTGAATAGTTAATGTCATCAGTAGCGGGCAGTAGGTATGTCTAGTTCTGTGACTGAATAGTTAATGTCGTCAGTAGTGGGCAGTAGGTATGTCTGGTTCTGTGACTGAATAGTTAATGTCGTCAGTAGTGGGCAGTAGGTATGTCTGGTTCTGTGACTGAATAGTTAATGTCGTCAGTAGCGGGCAGTAGGTATGTCTGGTTCTGTGACTGAATAGTTAATGTCATCAGTAGTGGGCAGTAGGTATGTCTAGTTCTGTGACTGAATAGTTAATGTCGTCAGTAGCGGGCAGTAGGTATGTCTGGTTCTGTGACTGAATAGTTAATGTTGTCAGTAGTGGGCAGTAGGTGTGTCTAGTTCTGTGACTGAATAGTTAATGTCGTCAGTAGTGGGCAGTAGGTATGTCTGGTTCTGTGACTGAATAGTTAATGTCGTCAGTAGTGGGCAGTAGGTATGTCTAGTTCTGTGACTGAATAGTTAATGTCGTCAGTAGAGGGCAGTAGGTATGTCTGGTTCTGTGACTGAATAGTTAATGTCGTCAGTAGTGGGCAGTAGGTATGTCTGTACAGACACACATCCACGCTGAAACACACACAACTCAGATGGACACAACGACCAAGGTATGATCAAACTGAAACACTGGAGAAGATTTCAAAACCCATCCAGAGCGACGCTTTCTGAGGACCAACAACATTCTTGTCTCAGGCAGTCTACTTCCTGTGCTGTGGTCCTCTGATAGTTCAACATTTTCGGTGTAAAAATCCAGGAAAGACTGCCAAACACAATTCATTCATAGACTGAAGACTGATGAAGGGAAGCAACTCTTTAAACATGGTTTGGCTACAGAAATAATGGATACAGACCATTTTGGACACAGAATGTGCTATATACAAGTATACTCAGAATATGATGCAGAGTGGCACACCACCATTCCTTGTTATCTGGGAATATGTCCGCAATGAGTTAAATTCAATGTTCAAATGTCACTATTACTTCAATATTCAAATTTCAATATTACTCATTATGTGGCATCTTACCTGCCCTTGGGTTTGGGTGCATCTTTAGCTTTGGTACGCTCATAACTGGGACAGCCTTCGTTCTTCCAGTTGTTCCAGTTCTCTTCTCGTTGTAGTACATGCTGCAAGTGTTAGTGTCATAGACATCATTGTGTCAAACAGATTAAACTGCAGCACATGCTGCAAGTGTTAGTGTCACAGAAATGATCAGTGTTAAACAAAATAAGCTGTAGTACATGCTACTAGTATTAGAGCCACAGAAATCATAAAGTCAAGCAAATTAGTTTTAACAAACGCTCATGTATTACTATTATATTCAGATTACCATGTCAAAGAAATTCTGGAACTTCTCCATGGTCAATGTGGTATTATGTCTTATAAAACTTCAGTTACTTACAATCACCACTGTTATTATTATGATCACACTGAAGTTCATCTTTATCACCGACACTTACAAATGTTATGTATTTTTAAAATTGATTGACTTATCGACCTATTCACTTATTTATTTGTCATTCTATACATCTGACAATTACCTTGACGGTGTCGGCGAACTTGTCCCCATTGGGTGGTGTTTCACGAATGAGCTGATAGACTTTGTCCTCTGACGACTTGACCCACTGTGTCTGCTCTTCGCTGAGTGTCTGTGAGGCCCTGGTCAACACACACACACACAGAGCTCACGCCATGCATTCTTTATTTCTGTCTTTCTGATGCTGAAAGACATTGACCTCTGATGATCTGACTCACTATGTGTGTTCATCACTGTGCCTGTAAAGCCAGTACCTGATCTATATTAACTCAATCGCATCATGCTGGAAAAAATTGCTGGCATTTTCCTTTACTGGTTGGAGACGTCATGTCGATTTATCGATGGCGGACATTTGTATTTTTTTTTAACGTCAGAAGCGTCAGTTATAGGGAAAACTCACTGGGAACCAAAACTAGGATATGTTTACAGCAGTTATTTACCTTAGACCGTTTGTGGCAATGTGAAACAAAGACAACAGTAGCCTTTTTTCAGCGCTACCCGCGACATGCGAATTTGCAAATGGCGTCAAGGAAAGCAAGTCGAACCTCACAATTTTGTGAATAATTTGTGTTCTGGAGCAACTGTATGCAAAAAGTGACAACTACCAGTAATCTTGTGTGTTCCAACATATGAAATCAGTGATTTAAAACATCCATGGCATGGAAATTATGTTCTGGACTTCATCTAAAACTGTTTCACAGTGTGTGTTCATATCGATCAAAAAAACAAAATTACCCCCCTTTGGATACCTATTTGGATACCTCATCATTTACAAGTACATGGAATACCATAAATAAGATAAGATTATTTGTAAAGATCTAATCCTGGTCTTTCTGTATCACTTTATTTTGTTTGTCTGAAGTTATTTGGTTGTTTTTCTATATTTTTTTTAAATGTGCCAAAAATCACGCGACTTGAGGGGTCGGAATGACTCGGAAGACTGCAACTCGATCGAGTTTTAAACTGCCACGTGAGTAGGGTTCGGTGTTTTTGAAGGAGAATGCCCTGTGTGACACCACATTGCTGTCAAAGCTAGATCCAACATTTATGCAATCATAGCACAACGATATCGCACACTTTCAACTTGTAGCTTCTGACTGGCTGTATTAATCTGTGATGTTACACACACACAGAGATGCCAACTTCCACAAACCACAAAAAGAAGTGTCCACACCAACATAGTGTGATAAAGTGTCTAAGCCACCCAACATAGTGTGACATAGTGTCTAAGTCACCCAACATAGTGTGACAGTGTCTAAGTCACCCAACATAGTGTGACATAGTGTTTAAGTCACCCAACATAGTGTGACATAGTGTCTAAGCCACCCAACATAGTGTGACATAGTGTCTAAGCCACCCAACATAGTGTGACATAGTGTCTAAGTCACCCAACATAGTGTGATAAAGTGGCTAAGTCACCCAACATAGTGTGACATAGTGTCTAAGTCACCCAACATAGTGTGACAGTGTCTAAGTCACCCAACATAGTGTGATAAAGTGGCTAAGTCACCCAACATAGTGTGACATAGTGTCTAAGTCACCCAACATAGTGTGATAGTGTCTAAGTCACCCAACATAGTGTGATAAAGTGGCTAAGTCACCCAACATAGTGTGATAAAGTGGCTAAGTCACCCAACATAGTGTGATAAGTGTGCTAAGTCACCCAACATAGTGTGATAAGTGGCTAAGTCACCCAACATAGTGTGATAAAGTGGCTAAGTCACCCAACATAGTGTGAAAGTGTCTAAGTCACCCAACATAGTGTGACATAGTGGCTAAGTCACCCAACATAGTGTGAAGTGGTAGTCACCAAATAGTGTGACTAGTGTCTAAGTCACCCAACATAGTGTGACAAGTGTCTAAGTCACCCAACATAGTGTGACATAGTGTCAGTGCTAAGTCACCCAACATAGTGTGATAAAGTGTCTAAGTCACCCAACATAGTGTGACATAGTGTCTAAGTCACCCAACATAGTGTGACATAGTGGCTAAGTCACCCAACATAGTGTGACATAGTGTCTAAGTCACCCAACATAGTGTGACAGTGTCTAAGTCACCCAACATAGTGTGACATAGTGTCTAAGTCACCCAACATAGTGTGACTAAAGTGTCTAAGTCACCCAACATAGTGTGACATAGTGTCTAAGTCACCCAACATAGTGTGATAAAGTGGCTAAGTCACCCAACATAGTGTGACATAGTGTCTAAGTCACCCAACATAGTGTGACATAGTGTCTAAGTCACCCAACATAGTGTGACAGTGTCTAAGTCACCCAACATAGTGTGACATAGTGTCTAAGTCACCCAACATAGTGTGACAGTGTCTAAGTCACCCAACATAGTGTGATAAAGTGTCTAAGTCACCCAACATAGTGTGTAAAGTGTCTAAGTCACCCAACATAGTGTGATAAAGTGTCTAAGTCACCCAACACAGTGTGATAAAGTGGCTAAGTCACCCAACATAGTGTGATAAAGTGTCTAAGTCACCCAACATAGTGTGATAAAGTGTCTAAGTCACCCAACATAGTGTGATAAAGTGGCTAAGTCACCCAACATAGTGTGACAGTGTCTAAGTCACCCAACATAGTGTGATAAAGTGGCTAAGTCACCCAACATAGTGTGATAAAGTGGCTAAGTCACCCAACATAGTGTGATAAAGTGGCTAAGTCACCTAACATGTGTGATAAAGTGGCTAAGTCACCCAACACAGTGTGAAAGTGGCTAAGTCACCCAACACAGTGTGATAAAGTGGCTAAGTCACCCAACACAGTGTGATAAAGTAGCTAAGTCACCCAACATAGTGTGATAAAGTGGCTAAGTCACCCAACATAGTGTGATAAAGTGGCTAAGTCACCCAACATAGTGTGACAGTGTCTAAGTCACCCAACATAGTGTGATAAAGTGGCTAAGTCACCCAACACAGTGTGATAAAGTGGCTAAGTCACCCAACATAGTGTGACAGTGTCTAAGTCACCCAACATAGTGTGACAGTGT
The DNA here is from genome assembly GCA_030674185.1 of Monoplex corrugatus. Lineage (NCBI taxonomy): Eukaryota > Metazoa > Mollusca > Gastropoda > Littorinimorpha > Ranellidae > Monoplex > Monoplex corrugatus. The sequence continues at coordinate 20,339 of JAPXFY010001293.1, read as the reverse complement.
CTAAGTCACCCAACATAGTGTGATAAAGTGGCTAGTCACCCAACATAGTGCGACAGTGTCTAAGTCACCCAACATAGTGTGACAGTGTCTAAGTCACCCAACATAGCGTGACATAGTGTCTAAGTCACCCAACATAATGTGATAAAGTGGCTAAGTCACCCAACATAGTGTGATAAAGTGGCTAAGTCACCCAACATAGTGTGATAAAGTGGCTAAGTCACCCAACATAGTGTGATAAAGTGGCTAAGTCACCCAACATAGTGTGATAAAGTGGCTAAGTCACCCGACATAGTGTGATAAAGTGGCTAAGTCACCCAACATAGTGTGACATAGTGTCTAAGTCACCCAACATAGTGTGACATAGTGGCTAAGTCACCCAACATAGTGTGACATAGTGTGACATAGTGTCTAAGTCACCCAACATAGTGTGACAGTGTCTAAGTCACCCAACATAGTGTGACATAGTGTCTAAGTGTCTAAGTCACCCAACATAGTGTGATAAAGTGTCTAAGTCACCCAACATAGTGTGACATAGTGTCTAAGTCACCCAACATAGTGTGACATAGTGGCTAAGTCACCCAACATAGTGTGACATAGTGTCTAAGTCACCCAACATAGTGTGACAGTGTCTAAGTCACCCAACATAGTGTGACATAGTGTCTAAGTCACCCAACATAGTGTGACATAGTGTCTAAGTCACCCAACATAGTGTGACATAGTGTCTAAGTCACCCAACATAGTGTGATAAAGTGGCTAAGTCACCCAACATAGTGTGACATAGTGTCTAAGTCACCCAACATAGTGTGACATAGTGTCTAAGTCACCCAACATAGTGTGACAGTGTCTAAGTCACCCAACATAGTGTGACATAGTGTCTAAGTCACCCAACATAGTGTGACAGTGTCTAAGTCACCCAACATAGTGTGATAAAGTGTCTAAGTCACCCAACATAGTGTGATAAAGTGTCTAAGTCACCCAACATAGTGTGATAAAGTGTCTAAGTCACCCAACACAGTGTGATAAAGTGGCTAAGTCACCCAACATAGTGTGATAAAGTGTCTAAGTCACCCAACATAGTGTGATAAAGTGTCTAAGTCACCCAACATAGTGTGATAAAGTGGCTAAGTCACCCAACATAGTGTGACAGTGTCTAAGTCACCCAACATAGTGTGATAAAGTGGCTAAGTCACCCAACATAGTGTGATAAAGTGGCTAAGTCACCCAACATAGTGTGATAAAGTGGCTAAGTCACCTAACATGGTGTGATAAAGTGGCTAAGTCACCCAACACAGTGTGATAAAGTGGCTAAGTCACCCAACACAGTGTGATAAAGTGGCTAAGTCACCCAACACAGTGTGATAAAGTAGCTAAGTCACCCAACATAGTGTGATAAAGTGGCTAAGTCACCCAACATAGTGTGATAAAGTGGCTAAGTCACCCAACATAGTGTGACAGTGTCTAAGTCACCCAACATAGTGTGATAAAGTGGCTAAGTCACCCAACACAGTGTGATAAAGTGGCTAAGTCACCCAACATAGTGTGACAGTGTCTAAGTCACCCAACATAGTGTGACAGTGTCTAAGTCACCCAACATAGTGTGATAAAGTGGCTAAGTCACCCAACATAGTGCGACAGTGTCTAAGTCACCCAACATAGTGTGACAGTGTCTAAGTCACCCAACATAGTGTGATAAAGTGGCTAAGTCACCCAACACAGTGTGATAAAGTGGCTAAGTCATCCAACATAGTGTGATAAAGTGGCTAAGTCACCCAACATAGTGTGATAAAGTGGCTAAGTCACCCAACACAGTGTGATAAAGTGGCTAAGTCACCCAACACAGTGTGATAAAGTGGCTAAGTCACCCAACATAGTGTGACATAGTGTCTAAGTCACCCAACATAGTGTGATAAAGTGGCTAAGTCACCCAACATAGTGTGATAAAGTGGCTAAGTCACCCAACACAGTGTGATAAAGTGTCTAAGTCACCCAACATAGTGTGACAGTGGCTAAGTCCCAACATAGTGTGATAAAGTGGCTAAGTCACCCAACATAGTGTGGTAAAGTGGCTAAGTCACCCAACACAGTGTGATAAAGTGGCTAAGTCACCCAACACAGTGTGATAAAGTGGCTAAGTCACCCAACATAGTGTGATAAAGTGGCTAAGTCACCCAACATAGTGTGATAAAGTGGCTAAGCCACCCAACATAGTGTGATAAAGTGGCTAAGTCACCCAACATAGTGTGATAAAGTGGCGAAGTCACCCAACACAGTGTGATAAAGTGGCTAAGTCACCCAACACAGTGTGATAAAGTGGCTAAGTCACCCAACACAGTGTGATAAAGTGGCTAAGTCACCCAACATAGTGTGATAAAGTGGCTAAGTCACCCAACATAGTGTGATAAAGTGGCTAAATCACCCAACATAGTGTGACAGTGTCTAAGTCACCCAACATAGTGTGATAAAGTGGCTGTCACCCAACACAGTGTAATAAAGTGGCTAAGTCACCCAACATAGTGTGACAGTGTCTAAGTCACCCAATATAGTGTGATAAAGTGGCTAAGTCACCCAACATAGTGTGATAGTGTCTAAGTCACCCAACACAGTGTGATAAAGTGGCTAAGTCACCCAACATAGTGTGATAAAGTGGCTAAGTCACCCAACACAGTGTGATAAAGTGGCTAAGTTACCCAATACAGTGTGATAAAGTGGCTAAATCACCCAACATAGTGTGATAAAGTGGCTGTCACCCAACACAGTGTGATAAAGTGGCTAAGTCACCCAACAGTGTGATAAAGTGGCTAAGTCACCCAACACAGTGTGATAAAGTGGCTAAGTCACCCAACATAGTGTGACAGTGTCTAAGTCACCCAACATAGTGTGATAAAGTGGCTAAGTCACCCAACATAGTGTGACAGTGTCTAAGTCACCCAACTAGTGTGATAAAGTGGCTAAGTCACCCAACATAGTGTGACAGTGTCTAAGTCACCCAACATAGTGTGATAAAGTGGCTAAGTCACCCAACATAGTGTGACAGTGTCTAAGTCACCCAACATAGTGTGATAAAGTGGCTAAGTCACCTAACATAGTGTGACAGTGTCTAAGTCACCCAACATAGTGTGATAAAGTGGCTAAGTCACAAGTTCCTGTCTTCTGCTCCTCTAGGTAAGTCCAGAAGCATGCCACCCCCCCACCCCCCACCTGGAAATGTTTTCCGAAGCTAGATGAAAATCTGTGCAATCTGGTGCAGAATGTCTAGAAAATGCCTTCCAGCCAGCAACTTCTGCTATTGAAAAATAAAGTACTACTGTCACTGTCACTTTCAGTGAAGTTCACCACCCACCACCAAAACAACTTCCCTCACTGGCAGTTCAGCACCACATCAAACTCAGGGACAAGAACTGATGGAAGGAAATGTAGCACGGGTACGGGAACATGCTCCCCACCCAAGAAATCTTTTTTTTAACTTACATGAAAATAAAGCGTTTTGGTTCTTGAATAATGGGGTCAGGCAACACCTGGAAAACGTTACTTTCAAATCTCATTTAACCCTTTGACTCCCACAACCCATCCACCAACTGCAAAAACTTAACCCTATGATTCCCTCAGCTTATCCACCAGCTTCCTACAGGAAGCTGGTGGATAGGGTGAGGGAATCAAAGGGTTAAGTTTTTGCTATGCTAGCAATGTTGGCAATGCAGGATGCTGGTGGCCAGAGTGCGGGAGTCAAAGGGTTAAGAAGAATGTTAATGAACAGTACACACAGTAAGCCATTGACACATGGAAACACAAACACACACAGATTTTACTGGTCTGATAAGGGAATTAAATTACTTCTGCCTGCCTCAACATATTTCTTGGATTAGAAACCTTGCACACATACAGGAAAACTCACTCTCCGTATTTTTGCCTCTTTTTCACAAAACATTTTTCTCATCAAAATTTTTTTTGTCTTAAAAGTAAATTTAAAAATGGAACCCAGGTTAAAAATAAATAAAACAAAATTTACAAAAAATCAAATCAAATCAAAAAGGTATAATTCCCATCCTTACAAACTACAGCACAGCCACAAAGAACACTGCAGCTAAAAAAGAAACGTTCCCTTACGCTTTAAATCGCACGGTGGACGTGAGGTACTGGAAGAGGATCAGGAACTGCACCAGAACGTATCGTCTGAAGTTGCTGTCAGACAGCTGTAGGTCCAGTAACTGTAAGATCACAACCAATTGACACAGTGAAAGGCATGGCTGTCAACTGGTAAAGACATCAGAATTCTAAATGAACAGTCTGGGTTTGATCCTGACTAGATCTCCCGCCCACCCAGTCTAGCTTGAAGATGTAACCGTTTTGTCCAACACTGATTTCACACTCTCCCTTTTGCCCCACTCCCCTCCTGTCCTCCCCCTCCTGGTCTGCATGTGCTTTGTGCCCTGGACTTTTGGTTATTATTATTATTAATATTGTCAATGTTGTTACTAATATTATTATGAATTATTATTATTATCATCATCATCATCATTACTATTATTACTATTATCATTATCATCATCATCATTATCATTATTTATTGTTATCATTATCATTAATATTATCATCATCATCATCATTATTATCATTATTATTATTATCATCATCATCATTGCTGAAGGATGAAGGTTTTTCTGATTTGTGAGGTCAATGTGCGTGCAGACCTTCATGAACGTGTGTCACAAAAGGAACGTGTGTCACAAAAGCAACGTGTGTGTCACAAAAGCAACGTGTGTGTCACAAAAGGAACGCGTGTATCACAAAAGCAATGTGTGTATCACAAAAGGAACGTGTGTATCACAAAAGGAATGTGTGTGTCACAAAAGCAATGTGTGTGGCACAAAAGCAATGTGTGTGTCACAAAAGGAACGTGTGTGGCACAAAAGGAACGTGTGTGGCACAAAAGAAACGTGTGTGGCACAAAAGGAACATGTGTGGCACAAAAGGAACGTGTGTGTCACAAAAGCAACGTGTGTGTCACAAAAGGAACGTGTGTGTCACAAAAGGAACGCGTGTATCACAAAAGCAACGTGTGTATCACAAAAGGAACGTGTGTATCACAAAAGGAACGTGTGTATCACAAAAGGAACGTGTGTGGCACAAAAGCAATGTGTGTCGCACAAAAGGAACGTGTGGCACAAAAGGAACGTGTGTGGCACAAAAGGAATGTGTGTGGCACAAAAGGAAAGTGTGTATCACAAAAGGAACGTGTGTGGCACAAAAGGAACGTGTGTGGCACAAAAGGAACGTGTGTGGCACAAAAGCAATGTGTGTGGCACAAAAGGAATGTGTGTGGCACAAAAGGAATGTGTGTGGCACAAAAGGAACGTGTGTGGCACAAAAGGAACATGTGTGGCACAAAAGCAATGTGTGTGGCACAAAAGGAATGTGTGTGGCACAAAAGGAATGTGTGTGGCACAAAAGGAACGTGTGTGTCACAAAAGCAACGTGTGTGTCACAAAAGCAACGTGTGTGGCACAAAAAGGAACGTGTGTGGCACAAAAGCAATATGTGTGGCACAAAAGGAATGTGTGTGGCACAAAAGGAATGTGTGTTGGCACAAAAGGAATGTGTGTGTCACAAAAGCAACGTGTGGTGTCACAAAAGCAATGTGTGTGTCACAAAAGCAACGTGTGTGGCACAAAAGCAACATGTGTGTCACAAAAGCAACGTTTGTGTCACAAAAGCAATGTGTGTGGCACAAAAGGAATGTGTGTGGCACATGTGCAACGTGTGTCACAAAAGCAATGTGTGTGTCACAAAAGCAATGTGTGTGGCACAAAAGCAATGTGTGTGTCACAAAAGGAACGTGTGTGGCACAAAAGGAACGTGTGTGGCACAAAAGAAACGTGTGTGGCACAAAAGGAACGTGTGTGGCACAAAAGGAACATGTGTGGCACAAAAGGAACATGTGTGGCACAAAAGGCACAAAAGGAACGTGTGGCACAAAAGGAACGTGTGGCACAAAAGGAACGTGTGTGGCACAAAAGGAACATGTGTGGCACAAAAGGAACATGTGTGGCACAAAAGGAACGTGTGTGGCACAAAAGGCACGTGTGTGGCACAAAAGGAATGTGTGTGGCACAAAAGGAATGTGTGTGGCACAAAAGGCACAAAAGGAACGTGTGTGGCACAAAAGGCACATGTGTGGCACAAAAGGCACGTGTGTGGCACAAAAGGCACAAAAGGAACGTGTGTGGCACAAAAGGAATGTGTGTGGCACAAAAGAAACGTGTGTGGCACAAAAGAAACGTGTGTGGCACAAAAGGTACAAAAGAAACGTGTGGCACAAAAGGCACAAAAGGAACATGTGTGGCACAAAAGAAACGTGTGTGGCACAAAAGAAACGTGTGTGGCACAAAAGAAACGTGTGTGGCACAAAAGAAACGTGTGTGGCACAAAAGGAACGTGTGTGGCACAAAAGAAACGTGTGTGGCACAAAAGAAACGTGTGTGGCACAAAAGGCACAAAAGAAACGTGTGTGGCACAAAAGAAACGTGTGTGGCACAAAAGGCACAAAAGAAACGTGTGTGGCACAAAAGAAACGTGTGTGGCACAAAAGGCACAAAAGAAATGTGTGTGGCACAAAAGAAACGTGTGTGGCACTGTGAACATGGAAGTATGCACATCAATGATCCTGTTAGTCATGTTAGTGTCCACTGGCTCATGGAAACACTGACATGCCCAGCATGTACACTCCCACCATAGACGGTGTGTGTAGACTGCGCAGCTACATACTGCCTGCACAGTGTGGGCAACACAACAACATCACACACACATGAAATAAATCACAATGGGCAAACATTTTTTTTGGTCATAAAAAAGCACAGTAAGCATTACCATTTGTTATTAATATTATGCTTTCATTGTCATCATCATTATTATTTATATTATTATTATTATTAGGAGGAGTAAGAGTGGTAGTAGCAGCAGCACCAGTAGTAGTAGTTGTAGTGGTAGTAGTAGTGGTAGCAGCAGCAGTAGTAGTAGTTGTAGTGGTAGTAGTAGTGGTAGTAGCAGCACCAGTAGTAGTAGTTGTAGTGGTGTGTAGTAGTAGTGGTAGCAGCAGCACCAGTAGTAGTAGTTGTAGTGGTAGTAGTAGTGGTAGTAGTAATGGTAGCAGCAGCACCAGTAGTAGTAGTTATAGTGGTAGTAGTAGTGGTAGCAGCAGCACCAGTAGTAGTAGTAGTTGTAGTGGTAGTAGTAGTGGTAGCAGCAGCACCAGTAGTAGTAGTTGTAGTGGTAGTAGTAGTGGTAGCAGCAGCACCAGTAGTAGTTGTAGTGGTAGTAGTAGTGGTAGTAGTAGTGGTAGCAGCAGCACCAGTAGTAGTAGTAGTAGTTGTAGTGGTAGTAGTAGTGGTAGCAGCAGCACCAGTAGTAGTAGTTGTAGTGGTAGTAGTAGTGGTAGTAGCAGCACCAGTAGTAGTAGTTGTAGTGGTAGTAGTAGTGGTAGCAGCAGCACCAGTAGTAGTAGTTGTAGTGGTAGTAGTAGTGGTAGTAGTAATGGTAGCAGCAGCACCAGTAGTAGTAGTTATAGTGGTAGTAGTAGTGGTAGCAGCAGCACCAGTAGTAGTAGTTGTAGTGGTAGTAGTAGTGGTAGCAGCAGCACCAGTAGTAGTAGTTGTAGTGGTAGTAGTAGTGGTAGCAGCAGCACCAGTAGTAGTTGTAGTGGTAGTAGTAGTAGTGGTAGCAGCAGCAGTAGTAGTAGTCATAGTGGTAGTAGTAGTGGTAGCAGAGCAGCAGTAGTAGTAGTTGTAGTGGTAGTAGTAGTGGTAGCAGCAGCAGTAGTAGTAGTTGTAGTGGTAGTAGTAGTGGTAGCAGCAGCAGTAGTAGTAGTTGTAGTGGTAGTAGTAGTGGTAGTAGCAGCACCAGTAGTAATAGTTGTAGTGGTAGTAGTAGTGGTAGTAGCAGCACCAGTAGTATTAGTTGTAGTGGTAGTAGTAGTGGTAGTAGCAGCACCAGTAGTAGTAGTTGTAGTGTGTAGTAGTAGTAGTAGCAGCAGCACCAGTAGTAGTAGTAGTAGTAGCAGCAGCACCAGTAGTAGTAGTTGTAGTGGTAGTAGTAGTGGTAGCAGCAGCACCAGTAGTAGTAGTTGTAGTGGTAGTAGTAGTAGTGGTAGTAGCAGCACCAGTAGTAGTAGTTGTAGTGGTAGTAGTAGTGGTAGCAGCAGCACCAGTAGTAGTAGTTGTAGTGGTAGTAGTAGTGGTAGCAGCAGCACCAGTAGTAGTAGTTGTAGTGGTAGTAGTAGTGGTAGCAGCACCAGTAATAGTAGTTGTAGTGGTAGTAGTAGTGGTAGCAGCAGCAGTAGTAGTTGTAGTGGTAGTAGTAGTGGTAGCAGCAGCACCAGTAGTAGTAGTTGTAGTGGTAGTAGTAGTGGTAGCAGCAGCACCAGTAGTAGTAGTTGTAGTGGTAGTAGTAGTGGTAGCAGCAGCAGTAGTAGTAGTCGTAGTGGTAGTAGTAGTGGTAGCAGCAGCAGTAGTAGTAGTAGTTGTAGTGGTAGTAGTAGTGGTAGAAGCAGCACCAGTAGTAGTAGTTGTAGTGGTAGTAGTAGTGGTAGCAGCAGCACCAGTAGTAGTAGTTGTAGTGGTAGTAGTAGTGGTAGCAGCAGCACCAGTAGTAGTAGTTGTAGTGGTTGTAGTAGTGGTAGCAGCAGCAGTAGTAGTAGTCGTAGTGGTAGTAGTAGTGGTAGCAGCAGCCAGACCTGCCAACTCCTCTAAGCCTGCAATAGTACCTTTATAAATTTTTTTATAGTATTTTTTCAAAAACAGTAGTATTCCAAGTATACAAAGAATTATATACCTCATTATAAAGTAGATTCCTCTCGTCATTTGTGGCTCCAGGAACACATATTTTCACATGTATCACTTCTAATGTCTTTTTCCACATGCATCACAAATTCTGAGTTCAAGTGTCTGTTTTCCACATATATTGATCACTATGAGTTCCAGTGTCTGTCTCCACTGAGGCACAATCACATATGATTCACTCAAAAAACATAAATTCTAATGTCTGCTTCGCTACAAACTGCATTGTCAAAATGACAATTTGAAGCCAACAAGGCACACTTTGAAAGTTACTGAGTTGTGTCGGTAGAGCTTGTTGCACTGTGCTCAGTGTGCTGCCTTTTGGTAGCTGACTTGCACTTTTTCAAGAGCGTCATCAGAGAACACTGCTTTGTAGCATGGGCCCCCTTTCTTGGACTTCAGAACCATGAGAGCATCCAATGTCTTTGCCCCTATGGATCCCCGAAAGTCAGTCTTGTTTCTTCGCACTTGACTGAAGATTCTCTCACACCCACAGTTGGACACAGGGATGAGGAGAATTGACAGCATGAACTGGGACAGATGTTTCAGTCTAGTGGCACCATTGTGATCTTTCATGGCACCAATCTCCTTCCACTGCAGTTCTGCTGATGGCTGGTTCAACACCACAGGTGGAAGTTCTGCTGCCTGGTACTCCAGAAACTCTCCCTCCAGCTCATCAGGGGTTGTGTTAGGTGGCAGAGTGCATGGGAACTTCTTCAAGAAGTATTTCAAAGAAGATGCTTGAACTGACTTCTGCAGGTTCACATCCGCAAGCTCTGCATGTTTCCATAGAGTTTCCTCGGCCGGGTTCAGCTTCTCTTTCATGTACTTGCATGCCTCCTTGTAGAATGTCTTCACATTCTCCATGAAGATCTGCTGCTGCTTACTTTCCACACAGTCCAGGTGTTCTCGGGTGGTGCTACCAATGAAGATGTCTTCATCACGCTTCATGTTGTATGAGGATTTGAAGTCCACATCCATCAGGGCCCCATTGTTCAGAGCAGCTGGCTTCAGATAACTGACAAGCAGGCGTCTGTACAGTCGTTCCATGTCTCTCTTGATCAGATGGATTCTGGCGCTGTCGGTCTGTTCAAGTTTGTTGACTTGGTTGAACACCTCCAAGACTGTTGCATAGAACAAGACATACAATTTGGTGGTCTTGCGCCGGAAGAAATCCCCGAGTTTTTGCCTCATAGGTGGGTCAGAACTAGATGTACTTGAAGCATGTGATGTCTTCACACTGCATTCTTCCTTGAAGAATTTGTCCAAAGCGTTCCACTGCTCAACTGCTCTGTCCAAGGCAGCCCCAAGAGAGAGCCATCGGGTGGGAACATGCTCAACAACCTTGTGCTCTGGCAAGCCTAGTTCCTTCTGGATCTGCTTCAGGCGTTGCTGTCTGCCAGTGCTCTTGGAGAAATACCAGGCCAGTTGATGCATTGTGTCATCAAGGTCAAACTTGCTAGACTCCTTCATGGCTTTCTTCACAGTCAGACTAAGGAGATGGCATACACATCTGGCCAAGAAGGTCTCTGGATGCTTGTCTCTGATGAACGAGATAACACCTTTGTTGACCCCAATCATGACATTGGCATTGTCGGTTACAAATGCCAGGCAGTTCCTCCAGTCTATCTGGTAAGCCCTTAGCTCAGAGTCCAACAACTGAAAGATGTGTTCTCCAGTGGCTGACGTCTCACATGAGGGGACACTGAGCAGTTCAGTTTTGATAGTTCCATGGGGATCCACAGCTCTCACAACAATGGGAAAGAACTTGTCTTCCCCCTCCTGACTACCATCAGTACCTAACACAAAGGGTCCCTTCATGCACTGCACAAGTTCAGCCTTACTATCTTCAGCACATTCCTTCACAATGGATGTGGTTTTTGTTCTTGCAGAACTGTAGGTATCTGCTATGTTGCTGTCAGGAAACATCTTCTTAAACAACTGTCCAGCATGGTCAGAGGCTGAAAGTGGCACGTTGTGTTCCACCAAAAACGCCGTGAAATATGCCTCTGCACGAATGGGCTGGAGATCAGTATCTTCAGTTCTTTGAATATAATCAACAAGAGAAGAGGTGTTTCTTAAGGCTGATGCCTTTGCAATGTGCCTCAACGAAGTCACATGCTTTTTTACATCGTCGATCCCGCCATGCGAAACTAGAAAATCGAACTCACATGCACTGCACCTTGCATATGTGCTTCCCACTTTCGATGCAGTGATGCATGGGTACTCTTGTGAGTACGACTGGATGAACTTTTGTTCTCTTTTTGCCTTTTTCTGTACACTTTCACTGCCGGTGCCCAAAGCAGCTTCACCACCACGTTTTCCTTTGCCACTACCACGCGGTCTACCTCGTGTCGCCATTTTCTTTTTGCAAAAACGGAAGTCTCACAGTCGGTACGAGACTTTCGTTTGACCCAGTACGAGACTCTCGTTTGACGAGATTCTCATTTATAATAACAAACATGGCTGCACCCATAGTCCACTTGTTTACCGATCGTGATTGTCTTCTCAGTGGCGCTCTCGGCTCAAAGTCACTACTAGACCTATAATCGTTTTTTTTTTTGTTTTTGTTTTTTTGCATCGTATCATTTTTTACTCGATCGTAATTTAGTATTATTTAATTATGATCGTAAAATAATACGCCAAAATCGTACTGGTTGGCAGGTCTGAGCAGCAGTAGTAGTAGTTGTAGTGGTAGTAGCAGTGGTAGCAGCAGCAGTAGTAGTAGTTGTAGTGGTAGTAGTAGTGGTAGCAGCAGCACCAGTAGTAGTAGTTGTAGTGGTAGTAGTAGTGGTAGCCAGCAGCACCAGTAGTAGTAGTTGTAGTGGTAGTAGTAGTGGTAGCAGCAGCACCAGTAGTAGTAGTTGTAGTGGTAGTAGTAGTGGTAGCAGCAGCACCAGCAGTAGTAGTTGTAGTGGTAGTAGTAGTGGTAGCAGCAGCACCAGTAGTAGTAGTTGTAGTGGTAGTAGTAGTGGTAGCAGCAGCAGTAGTAGTAGTTGTAGTGGTAGTAGTAGTGGTAGCAGCAGCAGCAGCAGTAGTAGTAGTAGTAGTAGTAGTAGTAGTAGTAGTAGTAGCAGCAGCAGCAGCAGCAGCAGCAGCAGCAAGTAGTAGTAGTAGTAGTAGTCATAGTGGTAGTAGTAGCAGCAGCAGCAGCAGCAGTAGTAGTAGTAGTAGTAGTAGCAGTAGCAGCAGCAGCAGCAGTAGTAGTAGTAGTCATAGTGGTAGTAGTAGCAGCAGCAGTAGTAGTAGTAGTACTAGTAGTAGTGGTGGTGGTAGTAGCAGCAACAGCAGCAGCAGTAGTAGTAGTCATAGTGGTAGTAGTAGTGGTAGCAGCAGCAGCAGTAGTAGTAGTCGTAGTAGAAGTGGTAGCAGCAGCAGTAGTAGTAGTCGTAGTGGTAGTAGTAGTGGTAGCAGCAGCAGTAGTAGTAGTCGTAGTGGTAGTAGTAGTGGTAGCAGCAGCAGTAGTAGTAGTCGTAGTGGTAGTAGTAGTGGTAGCAGCAGCAGTAGTAGTAGTAGTAGTCGTAATGGTAATAGTAGTGGTAGCAGCAGCAGCAGTAGTAGTAGTAGTAATGGTGGTGGTGGTAGTAGTAGCAGCAGCAGCAGTAGTAGTAATAGTAGTAGTAGTAGAATTAGTATTCAAAGCCCAAGCAACTGTTCACAGTCTTATCAGGGCTATAACCATCTCAAACAAAACATACACATCTAAAGACATTGATGACCTGTCTACAAAATATGAAATACAAAACACTGTGTATAAAATACTTACCTTTTCACTGGTGAGATACTTGGCAAAGAAGTTGGATGTCTGGCTGTCTCGGCGTGTCAGTTTCTTTCTCTGTGACATCAGGTCGTCCAGTTTGCAGCTGGAGAACGCGCTCAGCACCTCGTCTGAGTACTGTGTGACACACACACACACACATGCATGCGCACACACACATGCATGCACACACACACACGCATGCACACACACACACACACACATGCATGAACACACACACGCATGCACGAACACACACACATACAAACATGATATTTCAACATGTTTAACTGCAGAAAATTTGGTGAACATCTTAATAATTCATGAATTATCCCTGAAACTAATAAATGCATATGGATCATACAACACTTAAATGGCAGGGCCTTGACCACAAAGACATCATGACAAACAGGAATTTTAATACAAATCCCCTTTCATTACACATACTTATACCTTACAAGTGCAAGGGTGCAACTTAGAAAAAGTCAAAAACCTGAAAGGGGTCCAGGGGCCGGCAGCACCCCATATGGGGGATCTGGGGGGCATAGCCCCCCAGATGCTGAAGCTTTTTCAAAAAACAGATTTCCTGTTTCTGACTCTTTTGAAAAAACGGATTCCGTCGTCAAACGGAAAAAGTTGCACCCATGCAAGAGTATAAGCTCAGTGGCTGCAAATGACCATCATCATCATCATCATCATCATCATCATCAGGTGCCTTGCCACATGGCGTTGGCAATCATGGCCTTCCATCTGTTTCTATCTCTTGTTGCCTCAAGCATCTCTTCCACCCTCTTTGTCTTCAGCCATACTAACTGCAAAATATTCAACCAACTGGTCAAGAAAAGTGTGAACAGACGCTCACCGTCAGGTATCACTGCTGCAGTCTCCCTCACTGAGTTACCTGTTCCTGGCACGGGTGGCTACCTTACTCTTTGAAGAGGTCAGTTACAAAAGGAATGTGTGCTGCCAATCAAGAAGTAGAGGACAGCAGGGTAGGTGCCAACTGGCTGAAGATTTTGCAGTTAGTATGATCTTGCGCAACCACTGAGCTTATGCACTTGTAAGACATGGGGCATAAATATACTTCTAATTAATCCATTCTCTCTCTCTCTCTCTTTCTCTCTCCTCCCTCCCTCCACACACACACACACCCACCCACAGAACGCAATACCATCAAAACACCCCAATGACAAGTATTCTGTTGTATGAAATATGTCTTAAATTAACCCTTTGACTCCTGCACCCTATCCACCAACTGCAAAAACTTCACCCATGGACTCCCTGACCTATCCACCAGCTTCCTGCAAAAAGCTGGTGGATAGGGTGAGGGAGTCAATGGGTGAAGTGTTTGCTTGGCTAGCATGTTTCACAATACGGGATGCTGGTGGACAGGGTGCGGGAGTCAATGGGTTAAACATCAGACCTTCACAAACAGAATCTGAGTCATCATGCCATCGATCATCTTACTCAAAAGGAAACGAGGAAGTGTAAAAAAATCCACCATGAAAAGAAAAACGAGAGCCATCACCAATCAAACAAACACTGGTACCATCTCAAAGACGACAGCTCTCCAGCAACTCTAGTGAAACAATGCAAACGTGTGTGTCTCCCAAAACCCAACCCCTCCCAAATCTCCACCCTACCTATAGCCCTACCCCTCCCAAATCTCCACCCTACCTATAGCCCTACCCCTCCCAAATCTCTACCCTTCCTATAGCCCTATCCCTCCCAAATCTCTACCCTTCCTATAGCCCTATCCCTCCCAAATCTCTACCCTTCCTATAACCCTATCCCTCCCAAATCTCTACCCTTCCTATAGCCCTATCCCTCCAAATCTCTACCCTTCCTATAACCCTATCCCTCCCAAATCTCTACCCTTCCTATAACCCTATCCCTCCCAAATCTCTACCCTTCCTATAGCCCTATCCCTCCCAAATCTCTACCCTTCCTATAACTCTATCACTTCTAAAGCCCTCCCAAATCTCCACCTTTCCTATAGCCCTATCCCACCTAAAGCCCTCCCAAATCTCCACCTTTCCTATAGCCCTATCCCACCTAAAGCCCTCCCAAATCTCCACTTTTCCTATAGCCTATCCCACCTAAAGCCCTCCAAAATCTCCACCTTTCCTATAGCCCTATCCCTCCCAAATCTCCACCTTTCCTATAGCCCTATCCCTCCCAAATCTCCACCTTTCCTATAGCCCTATCCCACCTAAAGCCCTCCCAAATCTCCACCTTTCCTATAGCCCTATCCCACCTAAAGCCCTCCCAAATCTCCACCTTTCCTATAGCCCTATCCCCCTAAAACCCTCCAAAAACCCTAAAGCACAAACCCTCCCAAAGCCTAACCTTTCCTATAGCCCTATCCCTCCCAAAGCCTAACCTTTCCTATAGCCCTATCCCTCCCAATGCCTAACCTTTCCTATAGCCCTATCCCTCCCAAAGCCTAACTTTCCCTATAGCCCTATCCCTCCCAAAGCCTAACCTTCCCTATAGCCCTATCCCTCCCAATGCCTAACCTTTCCTATAGCCCTATCCCTCCCAAAGCCTAACCTTTCCTATAGCCCTATCCCTCCTAAAGCCTAACCTTCCCTATAGCCCTATCCCTCCCAAAGCCTAACCTTCCCTATAGCCCTATCCCTCCCAAAGCCTAACTTTCCCTATAGCCCTATCCCTCCCAAAGCCTAACCTTCCCTATAGCCCTATCCCTCCCAAAGCCTAACCTTTCCTATAGTCCTATCCCTCCCAAAGCATAACCTTTCCTATAGCCCTATCCCTCCCAAAGCCTAACCTTTCCTATAGCCCTATCCCTCCCAAAGCCTAACCTTTCCTATAGCCCTATCCCTCCTATAGCTGAGCTTCAGGATCCCTACTGTTCATACTTGCAGCGGTAGGTGGGAACAGACATGGTCTAACTTCCATCACCTCTTTCTATCTGTCTGTGTGTGTGTGTGTGTGTGTGTGTGTGTGTGTGTGTGTGTGTGTGTGTGTGTGTGTGTGTGTGTGTGTGTGTGTGTGTGTGTGTGTGTGTGTGTGTGGGGTGTGGTGTGGTGTGTGTGTGTGGGGTGGTGCGATGTGGTGTGTGTGTGATGTGGTGTGTGTGTGGTGCGATGTGGGTGTGTGTGGTGCGATGTGGTGTGTGTGTGTGATATGGTGTGGTTTGGTGTGGTGTGGTGTGTTTGTGTTTGTGTTGTGTTGTGGTGTGTGTGTGTATGGTGTGGTGTGGTGTGGTGTGGTGTGGTGTGGTGTGATGTGGTGTGGTGTGTGCATGTGCATAATAAGCGAAAGATTGCACCACTTTCCCAGACATGGCATGACCATGTGGGCAACACATGCCAGCAGAACAACATGAAGCAAAATATGCACAGGGCCAGGAAAAAATGGCTGCCAGATAAGAGCAAGTTACAGGACATGCACTGTGCGCCTATAAATGTGTAATTTCTGTATTAGGCAGACTAGTATTGACGACACAGGGCAGGAAAGCCAAGTGTTGCCAGATAGGACACATACAGGTGAATGGACCATTAACTCTTAGAGCCCGAACGTACCGATATCGGTACCCTGCTCGCACAACGTTTCAGCCCGAACGTACCGAGTTCAGTACTTTTGCTTTCTGCATTTTTCATTCGCCGGAGCTGGACTGTGTACGAAACTAAGCACTACAGGCCTCTAGTTCATTCATTTATGAGTGCATCTGCACCATTCCCGCGAGCAACAAGGCTTCATTGTCTGTGCTGTATGCGAATGTGTAAGGGTAGTAGCTCCGTGTCAGCCTGCTGCGTGTTATCAAAATGGCGGCGCCTTCGACGTCAACAAAGCGAAGCAGACAAACTCGTGGCTACACGGCACCAGAAGTGCTTGAACGAATCGAACAGCTTCAGACTGAAGGCTCAGACGTTGAAGAAGAAGATGACTCGATGTGTAGTGAGTTTGTTGTGATAGACTCGGATGTCGGCCCTCAACTCAGTGACACTTCCAGTGACCAAGACTCGGTCTTTCGACTCAGTACCGAGTATGACACAGAGTCGGACGAAGCGATGCCTGCTGACGACGACAGTGATGAGGAGATGGAAGTGGGTGGTGAAGAGAACACTGAAGCGTTTCTGGACATTTTTCTAAAACCATGGAACGAGAACTTCACATTCTTCCCTGTGATCAGCAATTTCACTGAGGACAAAGAGAGTGGTCTGCATGTCGAGCATGTGCAGAACCACGCCCCCCACCCCCACCCCCCTTGTTGGATTCAGGACTGATGTTGGATTCAGGAACAGGAGTAAATCTGTGTTACAAAACATGTGCAGAGAATACTGCATGGACCAGAATATATAATGACTGTCTGATAACTTGATTTAAGCTCAAACTACCCCCCAAAACGTTTGTTTTCTTATTTTCAATTCAGAATGAATCACTGAAACATGATTTCAAGCTTGCTTATTTGCTCTTGTACACTTTTATTGTGTACATGATTGCAAACTTTCTAGTCTCAATATTTCTTGTGATTATGTATGATTTTTTTTCTTTACCTAATGCAAATGACCATTGTAATTTGTTGTCAGTGTGTGTGTGTTTGTAAAGTATAACATATACTACACATTGCCTCTTGACAAAGAAAGAGTTACTGCTAGGTTCTTATACTTGGTACACATAATGCCCAGTTATATATCAACTGTGTAGAAGTGTTTTTGATTTCAAAAAGCTAACTTTTTTTTTAATTATTATTCTTTGGATATATTGGTACCCCCTGTGCAAACTTTTGAAACAAAATAATTTGCTTCAAAATTTAAAAAAAATAGTAGAAGGCATATGAACACTTTCATACTTGCTCAAAAGTTTATAACCATGTTAGTATCACCAGAAACTTTCAAGTCTATCTGTCTTTCCTATGATTTTTTTTTTATGATGTAGTCTGAATTGCTGTTGTTGTCTTTGGGCATGTGTGTACATTACAACATTGACCTAATAATCATTGCTTGTTTTCATTGAAAGACTTACAGCTGGTTTCTGAAACTTGGTACACATTATGCCCAATCATATTGCAACTGTCTAGAAGTGTTTTGATATCATAGAGCTAAAATTGTGTTTTTTTTATTCTTTGCATATATTGGTACCCCCCAGCACAAACTTTTGACAAAATAATTTACAGTAAAATTTCTAAAAACTGTATCAAACATGTCAACTGTTTCATTCTTGCACAAAATTCAGTTTGTAACCATGTAAGTATCACTAGAAACTTTCAAGTCTGTCTGTCTTTCCTATGAGTTTTTATGATTTTTTTTGTTCATGAAGTGTGAATGGCCATAGCTGTGTCTGTGCGTGTGTGTATATAACATTGACATAAGGAACATTGCTTGTTTACATAGAAAGACTTGCAGCTGGATTCTGAAACTTTGTTCACATAATACTGAATCATATTACAACTGTCTTGAAGTGTTTTTGATATCAAAAAGCTAAATGTAGGGTTTTTTTATTCTTTGCATGTATTGGTACCCCCCTGCGCAAACTTTAAAAACAAAATAATTTACTTCAAAATTAAAAAAAAATAGTACCAAACAAGTGAACAATTTCATTCTTGCTCAGAAGTCAGTTTATAACCATGTTAGTATCATCAGGAACTTTCAAGTCTGTTTTTCCTATGATTTTTTATGATTTTTTTTGTTTATGTGTCTGAATTGCCATTGTCGTCTGTGGGTGTGTGTGTACATTATAATATTGATATAATGAACATTGCTTGTTTACATAGAAAGACTTACAGCTGGTTTCTGAAACTTGGTGCCCATAATATCCAATCATATTACAACTGTCTAGATGTGTTTTTGATTTCAATAATCTTAAATTGTGGGTTTTATATTCTTTTCATATATGGTATCCCCCACCCCCCTGCCGCGCAATTAAAAAAAAAATAAATAAATAAAAAACAAATAGCAGGAGACAACTCAACACCTTCATATTTGCACAAACATTGGTTTGTAATTATGTTAGTATCTCCAGAAACTTTCAACTTTATATATCTTTCCTATGATTTTTTATGATTTTGTTTGTTTATGTAATGTGAATGGCTATTATTGTCTCTGTGCGTGTGTGCACATTATGATATTGACATAATAAACATTGCTTGATCACAAAGAAAGAGTTGGTGTTTGTTTCTGATACTTAGTACACATAATACCTGATCATATTGCAACTGTCTAAAAGTGTTTTTGATATCAGAAAGCTGAATTCGTGAGTTTTTTATTCTTTGCATATTGGTACCCCCTCCCGCGGAAACTTTTAAAACAAAATAATTCATCTCAAAATTTAAAAAAATAGTACCAAACAAGTCAACTCTTTCATACTTACACAAAAGCTGGTTTGTAACCATGTTAGTATCATCAGAAACTTTCAAATCTGTCTATCTTTCCTCTGATTTTTTTATGACTTTTTTTGTATATTTAGTATGAATGGCCATTGTTGTCTGTGTGTGTGTGTACAATTTAAAATTTGCATACTTCAAATTGTTTGTTGACAAAGAAAGACTTGCAGCTAGTTCATGATACTTGGTAAACATAATGCCCAGTCATGTTGCAACTGTCTAGAAGTGTTTTTGATATCAAAAGTCTAAATTTGTGGGGGTTTTATTCTTAGCATGTATTGGTACCCCCCCGTGCAAACTTTTGAAAAAGTGTCATTTTTTTCAAAATTCAATTAAAATAAAAATCAACAAAAGATCACCTTTATACTTGCACAAAAGTTAGTTTGTTCTTATGTTAGCAATACCAGAAAGTTTCAAGTCTTTAACTCCAAAACTTTTTTTTTTACAATTTTATTAGTAACCCTTCCAAATAGCCAGGGCAGAAAGGTTGTTGACTGACACAATCGCCCAGGGCAGAGTGAGTTAAGGCAGAAAATGATAGGTAAAAATGACAGAAAGCAAAGGAACAAGGCAGAAATAAACAGAGTGACAGAAAAGAGGAAAATTTCTAGCACAGAATTTCCAGAAGGTGGGGATACTACTTATACTGAAAGAGCCCCCAGCATCCCCATGGGGGGAGCTCTCTGACTGCCTTGTGAAAACACTGTAGGGATTTACAACACACAACCAACTTACCATGGCAAAAGCTCTCCAGGCTGCCTTGTCAAAACACTGTAGGGGTTTACGGAAGTAGTCCTGCAGGGACCAGAACTTGCGATACAGATTGTAGTCAATCACGATGGATCTGTAATACACACACAAACAATAACATCACTACAGGATCTGTAAACTAAATAAGCAGAAGTATCTTTGATTTCAAAGTGTAAAAATCACAACTACATCACTACAGGATCTGTAAACTAAATAAGCAGAAGTATCTTTGATTTCAAAGCGTAAAAATCACAACTACATCACTACAGGATCTGTAAACTAAATAAGCAGAAGTATCTTTGATTTCAAAGCATAAAAATCACAACTACATCACTACAGGATCTGTAAACTAAATAAGCAGAAGTATCTTTGATTTCAAAGCATAAAAATCACAACTACATCACTACAGGATCTGTAAACTAAATAAGCAGAAGTATCTTTGATTTCAAAGCGTAAAAATCACAACTACATCACTACAGGATCTGTAAACTAAATAAGCAGAAGTATCTCTGATTTCAAAGCATAAAAATCACAACTACATCACTACAGGATCTGTAAACTAAATAAGCAGAAGTATCTTTGATTTCAAAGTGTAAAAATCACAACTACATCACTACAGGATCTGTAAACTAAATAATCAGAAAGATCTTTGATT